>CANYCX010761474.1:0-16719 GCA_948193385.1 Breynia disticha f. nivosa
AAAACGATGCTACAAACTCATAAGAGTATATCAAAGAAACACCACATTTAAGGTGTAATCAACAAGAAAATAATGACTCACAATGGATAACCATTGCTACAAATCAAGAAGAATGAATAATGCAATGAAGCATTGTCACAAACAAATGGTGTGCAAACACCACTACACCAAATAAACCAACCAACAAAAGAACCATACTCCTCCACTCAATCTGCACTCACCCATCAACCTGGAATTAACCACCTCAAAGTAAACAGAACAACACCTAACCATACCCCAGAAATTATCAACCAAGCAACAAATTATCAACACCTAACCATACCCCAGAAATTATCAACCAAGCAACAAATTATTACTAATCAAACCTTCAATCAACACTCCACACCCATCGTAACCAGCAAAAAAAACCTCAGTCCACACTCCAAAACGTAATTCCAAACACCAACTTACACGACATCCAAGAAAAAACACAATCAAATATATTGCCAAAACCACATGAACTCATAACCTATACTGAATCCATCATTTTCTAATAATCAAACCAATCCTCAAAAACATCTATCCTCCCAAATTCAATATTTACATCAATTCCACTCTCAAATCCGACAAGCTTCAACTCCATCACTACATAATTCCACGAGAACTCCACATGAACTCCATCAACGTAACTTCGTCAACCTCTAACTCAACACTTCAGAAAATTCTCATCTCAGCATTTCATCAAACACATGACAGACAAGACATTTTAGTCTCAACATCAACTTAAACACTAAATCATGGCCACAACCACTGCAGCAGAAAACTTCTACAATGTATTTGACCTCCAACCATTCTTTAAATCATCTAAACAACACCTCAATCCAGAAAACAAGAACCTATTAAAAGGAACAACAGCTTCCATTCCACAACAAACAACCTAGCATCAAAACTAACACCACCACCAAATTGTAACACAACTTTCTGTCCAACCAAAGCACTTTATTCACGACATCACCATTTTCGTAAATCTCTTTCCACACTCCCTGCACTCGTCGCCGCACGGATCCTGAACGGTGAAGGAAATTGGAAAGTGTTACGGTTATGTGTGATTTCAGTTTGCTTACAAGGTTTCGGGATGTGAATGTAAATGTGGAGAATAAAGAGAGATATATAAGAAGAGGATTAGAGATTATGTGTAGTGGAAGCAGAGAAAAAAAAAATAGCAATGAGGGAGTCTTTGTGGAGATGCAGGATAGGTGTGGTGGCGGTGGATTTGAAGCAACTAAATAAAATTAAGAGAGAGATTTTTCAGATGAGGGAGGGGACATGGTGATAGATCGTGAAGGTAGATTCAAAATGTGTGAAATATGGTTATACAATATAATTGGCTAAAATTATAATATGTTAAATTTAAAATATATCCAAAAACTCAATAACCAAATATTTAGTAACAAAACTCAAAAATAAATCTTAAAAAGGTCCACTGGGGTAATTATCTCTTTTATTTTGTTAGTATTTTTTAACAAATAAACGCGGTTACAAACTTCTATTCTATTTCTTCTGCTTTCTCCCTTCTACTTCTCCACCCTAACTGCTTTCTCCCTTCTTCTTCTCCACCCTAACTGCTTTCTTGCATTCCTTTAGCTCAAATTCAGCTTATTCGTCTTGTCAATCTCTGCGATCATGATGACTCAATCTGATCTTCAACTTTTGAGAAACACGCGTTACTTAATTGCCCGTCGCGAATCATCTTTTAACAAACGTGTTGTAATATATGAAAAAGCTCTTGAAGCTTTACCAGGAAGCTACAAACTCTGGTATGCTTATCTCACGGAAAGATTAGACATTGTTAGGGATCTGCCTGTTGCGCATTCGGAATATGAAACATTGAATAATACTTTGAAAGAGCTTTAGTTACTATGCATAGAATGCCTAGGATTTGGATTATGTATTTGCAGTCACTTACTTGTCAGAAGTTGATTAATCGTACTCGTAGGACTTTTGATAGGGCGTTGTGTGCGTTGCCTGTTACGCAGCATGATAGGATTTGGGAGTTGTATTTGAGGTTTGTTAGTCAAGATGGGATTCCCATTGAGACTTCGCTTAGGGTTTATAGGAGGTATTTGAAGTATGATCCTGGTCATATTGAGGATTTTATAGACTTTTTGGTGAATTCGCGGCTTTGGCAAGAAGCTGCTGAGAGGTTGGCTTCGGTGTTGAATGATGATCAGTTTTATTCGATTAAGGGGAAGACGAAACATATGTTGTGGCTTGAGTTGTGTGATTTGCTTATTAAGCATGCTAAGGAGGTTTCAGGATTGAATGTGGATGGGATAATTCGAGGAGGGGTTCGAAAGTATACAGGTGAAGTCGGTAGGCTGTGGACATCTCTTGCTGATTATTACATTCGAAGGGGGTTGTTCGAGAAAGCAAGAGATATTTTCGAGGAGGGGATGACTACAGCGGTCACTGTGAGGGATTTCAGTGTTATTTTTTATGCCTATTCCCTTTTTCTAGAGACTATGGTTGCCCATCAGATAGAAAGTCTACACATGAGTGAGGAGGAGGAGGAGGAGCTGGAGGAGAATGACGGTGCAGAACAGGATGATGATATTGGTTATGATGTGAATTCTAAGTTTGAGGAGAGGATACTTGACAGGTTATGGTTGCATGATGACTGTGAGGTGGATTTGATACTTGCTAGGTTGGAGTATCTTATGTACAGAAGGCCAGAATTAGCTAATAGTGCCCTTTTGCGGCAAAATCCGTATAATGTGGAACAATGGCACAGAAGGGTGAAATTATATGAGGGTAATGCAGCAAAACAGATATTGACTTGCACAGGGGCTGTTAGGACTGTAGACCCCATGAAAGCGGTGGGAAAGCTTCACACCTGGTGGGTTGCGTTTGCTAAGTTGTATGAGAACCATGGCGATCTTGTCAATGCAAGGGCAATTTTTGACAAAGCATTACAAGTCAATTACAAAACTGTAGATAATCTTGCTAGCGTGTGGTGTGAGTGGGCAGAAATGGAAGTAAGACAGGAGAATTTTAAAGGTGCACTGGAGCTGTTGAGGCGTGCCACTGCAGAACCTTCTGTGGAAGTCAAGAGAAGAGGTAAGTGAGACTTCCTTTAATTACTGGTTTCTTTTTATGTTTAATGTTATCTAGTCTGTGTTTCGTAATATGTGAAAATTATGCTACCAATAGTTCTGCAGTTAGCTGCCAACACATTGCGTTTTTGTTTCAAACAATTATAATGTGCCTTTTTAATCCTCATAAATACAAGCATACATGTTTAAGTCAATGCAGGGAGCTAATCATGATTTCCCATACAGGACTGAGACTTTGGTTATTGCCACAGTTTTAGGCCTTTTAGCATGAAAAGTTGTTGATTTCCAGGCTAAACTTTGAACTCAGGAGCTAATCTTTATTTCCCTTTCAGTTGCTGCCGATGGAAATGAACCAATGCAGATGAAATTGCACAAGTCGTTAAGACTTTGGTCTTTTTATGCTGATTTGGAGGAGGGCCTTGACACTCTGGAGTCAACTAGAGAAGTTTATGAGCGCATACTGGACCTAAGAATAGCCACACCACAAGTCATCTTGAATTATTCATGGCTTTTAGAAGTATGTAATTTTTCTGTAGTTTCTTATTTTGTCGGATTAATGACTTTCACCTGTTTCATTATGGCTTGACATATTTGTACTCTTTCCGTTTGTGTAGGAGAGTAAATATTTTGAAGGTGCTTTCAAGGTATATGAGAGGGGGGTAAAGATATTTAAATACCCTCATGTAAAGGACATATGGATGACTTATCTCACAAAGTTTGTAAAGAGAGATGGCAAGACGAAATTGGAGCGGGCAAGAGAGCTGTTTGAACATGCTGTTGAAATGGTATTTACATATTATCTGTCTTTTGGATTAACATGCTGGTAGCTTTAACTTATTTGGCTTTCCACTTTTCTTATTAATCGCACATTCATAGTGTGTTTTTGTCGATTTTGCAGATGTTATTCTGACAATCTTTGGCTGTGATAGTGTTGCCTACTTTGTTTATCTAATAAATCCATGGTCGTGGACTTTACTAGTTTTGTTTTTAGCATGTAGCTTCAAATTGTTTTTAATTTGGTGTACATGGATACTTTGAGGAAGTTTGCATGACATGAAAAGTTTGAAAAGTTAAAAATGTGCATATGCATGCCTAGTTTATATCAGGTTTTTTTATTATACTTTAACGGATTATAATATGCACATATTGTCTATCTGTTAGTTTTGTTCAGGTGGTGTTTACAATCTTTCATCATTTGATTTTTAGCTTTCCACTCATCATGGATCTATTATAGCTTACATTTATGTATTTCTGATTGAACGTTTCTTAATTAGTGGTTTTTGCCTGTTAGATTAATTTGGACTAAAATTAATGTGATCCAAGTCAGGTTAAAATATTTCTTAAATCATTAGGTTTGTGTGACATGGGTCATTTTTGTTGTATAATACTTTAATTGATGCAAGTGCTGTTACATGAGACATGATTCTGACACCATGGCGGTTTCATTACCAGGCTCCTGCAGATGCTGTTAGACCACTTTATCTTCTGTATGCAAAACTGGAGGAGGATTATGGATTGGCAAAGCGAGCCATGAAAGTATATGATCAGGCAATCAAGGCTGTCCCAAACAATGAGAAATTGAGCATGTACGAAATTTATATTGCCCGTGCTTCGGAGATATTTGGAGTTCCAAAAACAAGAGAAAATATATGAACAAGCCATTGAGTCTGGCCTTCCAGATAAAAATGTTAAGACGATCTGTCTGAGGTATGCTGAGCTAGAAAAGAGCTTGGGAGAAATTGATCGTGCACGTGCCGTATATGTATTTGCATCCCAGTTTGCTGACCCAAGATCAGATGCTGATTTCTGGAATAAATGGCATGAGTTTGAGGTGCAGCACGGAAATGAAGACACGTTCCGTGAAATGTTGCGTATTAAGCGAAGTGTTACAGCTAGCTATAGTCAGGTATCTCTCTCTTTCACGTACACTCAATTCCACTTGTGTATATGCACAAGCAATTGCTTGGTTTGTTGCAGTGAGAGTTTGTTCTAATATGTTGTTCTTGATGCAGTCGCATTTCATCCTACCGGATTACATGATGCAAAAGGATGAAAGGCTGAACATTGATGAGGCTAAAGACAAACTGAAAAGGGCTGGAGTCCCAGAGGACGAAATGGCTGCATTAGAGAGGCAGTTAGTTCCAGCAGCCAACAATGCAACTGCTAAAGATAGCAACAGGAAAGCGGGCTTCGTGAGTGCAGGAGTGGAATCGCAGGGCGACAGAGGGTTGAAGGTCGATGCCAATCGTGAAGAGATGGAGCTTCCAGAAGAAAGTGACTCTGAAGATGAAGGAAACGTGGAAATTGCGCAGAAAAATGTTCCTAGTGCAGTATTTGGAGGATTAGCAGGGAAGAGAGATGAGCCAGAGAAGGAAGACGAGGGTGAAAGGCCCCTCGGTGCTCTTGAGAGAATGAAAAGGCTAAAAAGAGGAGAGTAATCATTCTGAATTTGGAGTTGCAGAACCAACTTCCTTAAATTTTGACTCCGTGCACTGTATATAGATTCACACAAATTGATGTAAATCACCAAACTAACTGAGCAAAGCAGAAAGAAGCTCAAGTTCCTGAGACTGCTACTAGTAAAGCTGTTAATTTCATATTAAAACATGTTATAATCATGTGCTTTTAATTTCGTATTAGACTCGTATTAGACATGTTATAATCATGTCATGTCATACATTAACAGCTCGAACTGTGAGTGCATACAAGTTCCTGTGAGTCTATGTTACATAAAAACAACAAAACATGCATAAACTTGAATAAATGACAAACTTTTTTATAGAATGTTACAACATAAATTAAATCAATACAATCTCGATGACACTCATTCCCCCATAAACAGTAAGATTGGAGTTTAATGCTTACCAATATAATATGAAACTGATTTTCTTTTGAAGTGTACTGTGTAACTATGCATATATGGTAAAAAAAACTTGATCCTATTTGTCACCGGTTTGTAAGTATTCCTGGTGTTAACAACGATAGATCATAGTGTACAGCAGGCGGAGATGGTGCGGAGGGATACATCGGAGGTGGCAAAGTTTGATTAGGATTTACGACGATGTTCACCGGAGCGGCTGAAACCACTGGCCTGTACATTCTGCAAGTAGTTCATCATCATACGAACCAGTGAGCTACAAGGCCAATGGTAAAACAAACTTGTGAACATTAACGATGACGATTTACTCATATTTTGTCCTATCAATGCTCAGAATTTACTGCAGTTCTAGAATTATACTCTGCTCGACATGCGTACCTTGACATTGGAAGGTTGAATGAATTTGCTGCCCAATTCATATTTTGGCCATTTCCAACCTGTCAAAGGAGAATATTAGCAAGATAAATGGAATGTTTAAGAAAAAAAATTATCCTGATATTACAACCTGAATGTTGCTTTGCATGATCATCCCCTGAACTTGATGCCCTGCACTTCCCCAGTTCTGAATGGGAGGGTGACTGCTGCCGAGTTTATATGCACCAGAAGTTGCAGATCCACCATTAGGCAATGCTGTAGCAGCGATTTGAAATGGCTGTTGTTGAGACATAGCAAATTGTTGTTGATGGTGGTAAGGTTGAGATGTCACATTGAACTGCACATAATATGATGAAAACATTATTTGCCATATAAAACCAACAAATAATAAAAATAAAGCACCAGTTCTACAGATTTTGCAATGGTAAAAATTGATGATCAATTTGTATTTGCTGCCCAATTCATATTTTGTTGCCTTTGCTGGATTTTTCTTTAAAGTTGGTGCAATCAAATTATTGTTAAAGTTAAGCTGAACTACCTGCGCAGCTTGTGTCTGCCCTCTATTTAAATTTGAATGCTGCTCACTTCTCTCTGCAGCAGCATTTGCTTCTGGAGCTGCAAATCTGCAAGCTGCGACGTAATGAACAGACAAATAATAAACCAACTCAATACAGCTCTCAACGAAATAACTATCTGCAAAACTATCAAAATAACATACTAAGTCGGTCATTGATAAATTAATTTCAAGAAGAAGCTTACTTTGTAAATTCGCCCATGTATTGTTAGCAGAAGCATTTTTGGAGTCATTTCCTACGGACTCATCCATGCAAAGCTGATTAAAAAGCTCAGCTACATAATCAACTTTTGGGGGAGCAACAGAAGTTGTAATGCTTTTCTGCATTGCAGGTTCAGACTTGATTGAGACTGCAAGTTGTGAATTATTCACGAGTTCAGACTTTAGTGGGACGGCCACTTCAGACTTCACTTGTTCAGCCTTGATTAGGAGAGCCGGTTCAGACTTCTTCACATGTTCTTGAGGTTTTGCATCAGATTTGACCTGTTCAATCACCAATAAGAAGTCACAACAACAAATTAAAGAACAGAAAAATTTGCATGAGTACTTAAGAAATCATGGATTCAAGCACAAAATAAGTAAAGCATCTACCTGCTGAGACACTTTAACTGGAGCAGGAGTGGAACTTTTAGATGGAGGACTTCTATCTGTAACTGATGAATAGATAATCTTCCTCTCCTCCATAGCAAGATTAATGTTATTTACTTGTAAATTCTCATTACTTCTTAGTACTGGTTTATGATTTGAGACCACCTCCACATTCATTTTAGAACGCGATCTCGCTTTTCCATCCCGAGGCACCCATCTCTTTTCTAAATACCTAACAAGTAAATTCAGCATTCATGAGATTGTTGGTTTCAAGGAATTCAGTAATTAATAAAGACCATTACAGAAGTAACAAAAACACAAGCTAAAGATTACTATATATTTCTCACTCTAAAACTCGTACTTTGCGTGAATGAAATTCTCAATGCCAACTCTATCATACTTAGGGGGCAACTCTGCTTCCCAGTAGCAGTTAGATTTCTCATTCCCCATAGCTGCGAACAATAAAAGTAAGTTAAACAGTAACATTCCATAGAATAACATGACAGAACATTAGAAATGGCTCTGCAAAACGAACAGAAACGTAAAGCTGAAGGATAAGTTGGTGCTTACATTGGATGAATTCTATCTGCTCTGGAAGCCATGTGTCTAAAGTGGCTGATCTCACCTGTTAACAATTTAATATTAGTTGAATTAGTATCATGATCGAAAGGGCAACCATAATTGCAACATGATAGCAATAAAGTATGTCCAGAAAAAATTGAATGACAGAACATGATCTACCTTTGATATGTGCACTCCAAGGCCTCTGTGAACTCCAGAGCATTGCATGCATATGAAAATTCCCAGATTGACACTAGCCCATCTTGGAGCTCTGCACAGCAAATCAAACAGAATATAATATGTGGAAACAAAACTCTGGTAGCGGATAAAAATCTCAAATACATACTTGCTTTTGCAATCAGCACATTCTCTATTCTCAGGTAACTTAAGAAGACCTTCCAAGATCTGCAAAATGGAAAAGCAATATATCAGTTGCAATCATTACTGATAGAACAAAGCACACAAAAGAAGTTATCACTTTAATAACTATTGCAACTATGATTTTACAAAATAGAGTTATTATTTCTCTACAAGTGACTAAAACAAGCAAAGAAGTTGCATCTTTTGAGAAGAAGCATCAAAAGCAAGAAAATTTACAAAGGAAGCTCAAGAAACAAAATTGATTCAACAACCATTAAAAGAACAGTTTCTGAAATCAAATATCAGCAACTTCATTTTTTTTCTTTCTTTCTTTTCTTTTTAAACAAACAAAATATAAAAATTTATGTAGTTTCAATATAATATCTCAGTTATTTGTGTTTAAACAGCTATCTAACTTCATGAATCAAATAAGTTAGAAAAAAAAAAAAGCAGTGTACTGAACAAGAACACACTAATGCAAAACAACTAAACAAGGATATCTAAAACAAATTAAAAATCATCTCTAATTACAACCAATTCAAACCAGAAAATACTAACCATTACTTGACTAAGTACCTCCATGCAAACTCTATTGATACTTATAGCACCATGGCCAAGAAAGATTAAAAAACTCGTTGAATATAAAACAAAAGAAAAATTCTCTTTCTTCAGAACTACAAAGTCTGTAAATTTAGACAAATATGAAAACTACAACAAATGAATTCTGAAAAAGAATAAACCTTTATGTGCTTAGCATTAAGCTCTTTGGAAACATTAGCCTTCCCATTCATGTCTAGTATCTATTCCTTCTACAAAAAGAATGAAAATTTATAGAAGACTGAGTTTTCTGTTCTTTCTTGGTTATTAAGGATTTTTCTTCGAAAATGTCTTACAAGAAAAAAGAAGTTTAGTTTCAAGTAGAAGAAGGAGAAGGAATACCAAGGTGGCTTGTTTATGTTAGTGTTTGTGCGCTTTGGTGTTTGACTTTGGAAGTTGGAATCTTTATATAAAGAGGTGTAAAGTTGGTGGTGTGTTGTTATGATTGAAAATGACGTGTACACGCCTTTGAAGAATGGAAATGAAGAGTGTGGACTCTTCTTATGGTGGCTCTCTCCTTGCCTCTACCTTGTTCTTTTGGTGTCTACCTTTGACGCCTATTTTCATTTCCTGGAAAATAGAGAAGAAGTTGGCTCTTCTTTTGTTCTCACTTCCATTTTTCCTCACCAGTAGTATAAAATTCTGACCTTTTGGTGTTAGATTAATATTAGATGAGTTAATTTGTTGGTTGATTTGTATCAATAGGGTTGTATCTCGCGATAACAATATACACACGATTACGACACAAATTTTTCTAAATGAGCTAATTTGTAAGTCCTATCTCGCAATAACAGTATGTACGCAATAGCGACATAGATAAGAATTTCTAATCCAATCCCACTAAAATATATTGGTACACCATTACCACCACTCAATTAGGCATGAATGCACCATTGTTTACTTAGCATCAAAATGATTGATTAGGGAAAAGAATGAGGTGATAGATGAGGCATGGTTCCATGAAAATAATGTAGTAATAGATTAATAAATTTCAACCAATCAGGAGTTGGCATGCCTACCATTGATAAGAAAGATTACTGCTAATAAATCCAATCAACAGGTGTTTGTTTTGTTTGTTAATCTGCTTCTGTTGAAGAAAGCAATCCAGTTTTGAGGCGTGGAGATTGTGTGATGTTGGAATCCTGGTGTAACACATTATAGGCACTTGCTCTATCCAATCCTGACTGAATCTTTCTTTTAATCTGTCCAACATGTTTTCTTACCAACGTTTATGTTCAATAGGATTAAGAGTCTAGACTACTGAGCGTTATTTAGTAGTTTACGATTTCATATTCTCTTTCATCCTTTAATGGAGTCATTTTCACATTTCCGTCATGTTACTATTTTGCTATCGGTCACGCATTTAGTCTTGTAAGGTGGTTTTGTTCATTTATATGGGATTCCAACGTGCTTCATACTACTTAGGTCAGAACGTAAACTAGTTGTGCTTTTTGCTTACTTATTGTCACCATCTAGATTATGCATATTTAGAAATTAAAAAGAATATCATTATTCTCGAAGGTTGATATATTTTTTATAGTTTAATTCGAGTAAAATATCTCTTTTTTGAACTAATAACTAATTTCATAAGTGCAGGAAGTGGCATCAATGATTCCTCATGCATTTAACTTGTGTGGTTTTCTTTACAAGATGCTCATGCAATTGTATAATTGCCATTCATAGTCAAGGTAGCTTCAACTAAGTCCAGTCCTACCTTTATATATTAAAATGTATGATGGCACAATACAAAAACTAAGTGAAATCTTCCACTCTACTGGCATGCCAGTAGCTTGGAATTTATAGTCAAGGTAGCTTCAACTAAGTTGAGCCCTACCATTAATATATAATAATTTAACTTGATCATATCTAGAATCACTCAAGCATCTGCACGACTCCAACAAATAGCAACTATTAGACATTAATTCATAAGACAAGACAACACACATGTTTATTATTTAATATTAATTCAAGAAAGCTAAGTCTCTGACCATGTGCCATCCACAAATTTATGTGCATCAGATAAGAAATAATGATACATCTAATTCACATATGCCTGGAGAAATTGAGCGACTACAGTGCTGCAGACATACATAGCGCCTGAAACAACTTCCAAGTTTATCACATCTTTGTAAAAATACAAGGTGGTCTGATAACTCACTCATTCACTCTTGTTTAATTTCAGCTTCTTTTCTGTTTCTCCACTGTAGGGTAGAACATCATATGCATACTGTTGGATAACAGAAAAGACAACCATCTCCAGAATTACCAACGTATTCTGAAGAGCTTCCTGGATGTGCTCCACATCCAGCCAGAAATGATGAGACTTAATGATGCCCACCGCAGCCAATATGTCGAGCACCACACCCTGCGTAGCACAAAAATTGGATTTCAGAAAAAGGTTTGGTTTTTCAAAAGTATTTAACAGCAGGGAACGAGGAAACTGAAAGCAGTAAGTATAACATATTCCACATGAATGGAGTAAGATAGCAGTTGCCAAGCTCGTGACCACAGGAACGGAGCGAAAAGCAATAATACGCGAATGCTGGATAACAGTGCCATAACAAATTCTACAATTTTACCGCATCACAAAGATTATAAAAGATACAAATAGAAGACAAGGCATAGGGACTAACCTGCCAAAAGACAAAGAAAACAATTCCCTTGATGCACAAAAACTTTGCAAGTGGCCTGTGTGGCGCCAATTCTTTCGCAAAAACATGATAAAATGCAACCAGTGAATACAGTGCAAGTGAAACTGAAATGTTAAGGATGATGGTAATTGTCCAGCTCAACCAAGTGGGATATATACGAAGCAGCTGCAGCAATATCATTAAGACAGAACATGCTGGGCGAATGATGACAAATTGCCATGTCCAGTATTTGAGAAGTTTCAGGTTATGGTGGTTCAATCGCACGGTCCGAGGCTGCAATTGTGATTCCAGATTTCTCAATAAAGAATTATCATAAAAAACAGAAAAACGAGGAAACTGTTTCGATGAAAAAAGAACAGCAGAACCCTCATCCTCACCTGGAAGAGTGTTATTGGGAAAGAATGGTGAATTTCCCTTCCCTTGATTTCATCTGGGACAATGTTTTTGCTAATTGATATATTCAGATAACTATACATCAAAGCCATAAATTTGGCAATAGCCTGCAAGTATGAACGGAAGCCTTGAGCGAAAATATGGACAAAAAAATTATTAAGAAGATGTAGAAAAGAATCAATCAATTTCTTGTACAGTTGTACTAACCAAAGCCTCGTAGCATTCTTTTATTGACTCCAAAAATGTGAAGAAAGGTTTACTTCCTGCGATATCTACCAAACCAACAAAGGATACGGCAGCATAAATGGGAGCCATAAGAACAATAATGATTATAGCTTTCTGCTCCTTCGGATTTTTCCAGTAAAAGAGATGCTGTGACACAAGCTGGACAGTAAAATGCATAGACAGCATCACACATAACCCAGATCCTACAAGCGTAATTTGGCGTCGATCCATGGAACTAAAATCCATTGTTTCCAACCAAGTTGACCCCCAAAACTCTGCAAACAAAGTTTCAAATCAAATAGCGAAACATCATTCCATCACAAGATCTTCACTGTCAATGATGTGCATCAAAGCATTCTAGCTTTCACCGTACAACTTAACAGTAACAAATCAAATGGCTCACACTAAACATAGAAGACTCTACATTCTTGATGCAAAACAAGACAACCAATCTCAGACCAAACAACAAAACTGAAAAAAAAAATTCAATCTTTACATATTTTTTAGTCAAAATAAAGAAAAATGGAAGATGTGGGGAGTGATAACCTTACCAGAAGATGATGAAGCAGCAAAGAGAAGTGATCTTTTCTAGTTTTGTATGTGAAAGAGATGACAGGAACTGGCAAAGCTGAAGCAAGATAGTTAAGGAGATAATTATTGAGTGGGCCTGTAATAAAATCCGTACAAGAGCCCATTCTTACACTCTTTCACATTGACGTCTGCTACGTGTCTTGATTGTGAAAAATTATATTCCCTCTGTTCTTAAATAAGTGTTCATTTAACAATACGAACACAGATTAAAAAATGATTTTAGTAAGTAAAAAGAGACTATTTTACTCTTATTTAAAACTTAATGTTTCAATGCATTTGTTTTTGTAGTGTTAAAAAATATTTAATACTAAAGAACTTTATTGGTCCTAATTTTGGGAAAATGAAATTTTTTTAGTTTTTAGATAATGAAAACGGAATTTAATTAGGGATAATTTGGAGAAAAAAGTGTGTTAAATTTTTAAGAATACACTTATTTTGGAACAAAATTTTGAGTCTAAATGAACACTTATTTAGAAACGAAGGAAATATGAAATAATGAATAAAAATAATTAATTTGAGATTTTATGTTATAAAATTAACTAAATTTGTATATTCACATACATTTATTTTATAAATTTATATTTTATAAAAATAATTAAATTTACGCAGACAAATAAAAAGCTTTGTTATAATTTATATGTGATTGAACTGTTTTCTTCCAATCATAGTGTCTCTCTCGTTTTTAAGATAATTATGTAAACTAATATATTTTGAGTTTCAAATGATAGAAATGTCAGTGTATATTTGTTTTTTTGTTTATATCAGGTTTTAGTTCACAATTATATGAATGCTAGATTTAATATTTTAAAATGCAAAAATATTGTTCTCCTTTTTTATAATAATTTTAGGCAATGGGTTGGGCTAACCCACAAGCTGCAGAGAGTCTCCACTACAGAGTCAGGAATCAAATTTCGTACCTTGAGTGTGCTAATTAACCCTTTAACTAATGAACCTGCTGAAGAAGGATACAGTGTATCTATGTTGATTCACAGATGAAAGAATGCAAGGCAAAAAGTACAAACATCATTCTTGTTCTTTATTTCTTTATTTAACAATACATAGAACCTCATTTTTTTACAGATTCGAGAGAACATTCTATTGAAGGTACTGTTTATGTAGGAGCCAAGCCAAATGAAGGAAAAACAAAATGTAAAGAGCTGAATGGGATTCCACATGATCACGGAACTAGCAGGATTTTCCCAGTGTGATTGCTGCTCTCAATTAGTCGGTGACCCTCCGCAGCATCCGCTAATGGGAGATATTTGTAGATCACAGGCTTCACTTTGCCGGCAACAACTGCAGGCCAAACATTCTTCTCCACTTCACTCACAATCTCTGCTTTATTCTCTGCATCTCTGTTTTGCAGACCGACAGCTGCATATACAGATCATGAATGCCAAAAATATTATGAATGCATGCTCATACAGGAAAATAATTGTGTTCATTGCAGGACCGGCCAGCAAAAAGATGGCTCGATTTTAATTTTAGCCAGATTATGCAAAGACTCCATCCTTATGCTACATTTTGTCGGTAATACCTTGCACGGTGAGGCGCTTAGTGAACAAGGAGGACATATTCAATTCCGTCACTGCTCCGCCCGTAAAGCCGATTAAAAACAGCCTTCCATCAAAATTCAGACTATCCAGGTTTCTCTGGAAGTAAGGTGCTCCAATAGAATCCAAAATGACATCAACACCTACCATTTTAAGTATGAATTAGACATAGTGAAAAGCGACTTCACCTCAAAACTTCAAAACAGCAAAGCGATTTAACATTTATTTATCAATGACATTTAGAATGCCAATGCACATACCCTTCCCATTAGTTTCTTCCTTCACCCGTGCAACGAAGTCCTCTGTTTTGTAATTGATGCACATATCAGCTCCAAGATCTTTGCAAGCAGCCAACTTTTCCTCACTTCCTGAAAGTCGAGAAATCTAATAACTCGTGGCCTAGCATGTGCTCAGGATAAATTCAGAACATACATGAAAAATGGTGGACTTACCAGCTGTAACAAAGACTCTAGCCCCTTTGTCTTTGGCAATTTGAATCGCAAAAGTACCAATTCCGCTTGAACCATCATGAACCTGAAATACCAGCAAATGTCATTTCAGGATAACTTTAAACCAAGGTTCCACTTGAAAACAATTTTAGCCAAAAAACATATGATCAACTCTGATAAGATACAGTCAATATGTTCTATATTATGGTAATTTGAAAATTGTATCACAGAGATGGCCAAATAACTAAAGCAATTTAACAATCACTAGTTTGTTATGTTCGGCCAAAGAAACAACCATCGGTTTAAAAATTGCTTACCATAAATGTTTCTCCTGCACTCAACCGACTGGTCATGAACACAGTAGACCAAACAGTACAAGCCACTTCAGGGAAAGCAGCAACATCCTTAAGTGAGACTCCTTGTGGAACGGGAAGCACTTGTCCAGCTGGAACAGCTACTTTCTCTGCATACCCTCCTCCACTAAAAACCAATAAACATACAATCAAATTCAACAAAAATCCAATCTCTCTAATCAGAAATTCATTCTTTTCCAAAACTCCTCCAAATCTACAACCAAAAAATAAATAAAAATACCATAAACCAACCATCAAAATTCAAAAAAAAATCCAATCTTTTCACTAAATACTCAATCATTTCCATAATTCCATTAAGCCACAACCAAAATTCAACAAAAGACCAATCTTTTCAACCAAAGACTCGATCATTTCTCAATAACTACCCGATCACCAACTTTCCATCGAGTCACTTGATTACCAATTGCTTCAATTGTTCCAGAACATTCTAAACCGAGGTATTCACTAGCATCTTTTGGAGGTGGATGTTTTCCAATTCTTTGAAGTGTATCTGCTCTATTTAAACCAGTGGCAGCAACTTTTATCAAGACTTCATTGTATTTAATTTGAGGTTCTTTCACTTCTTGAAGCTGAAGTACTTCTGGACCTCCTGGGGTTGTTACTATTATTGCTTTCATTTGTTTCTGTTTTGGAATATGTTCAACACTTCGGTTTTGTACTGAATCATCTATAAGAAAGTAAAGTATCTGTTTGTAGATTTCCAAAAGTATTGGGCTTTGTACCTCCTTTTTTAGTTAATTTCAGTTATGGTCGTTGCACTTCAGTAAATAACTTCTATACCGTCAGTATTTCAGAATAAATTATAGAATGTCAAGCGTATAATTTAGAACTTAAGCTCTTTCCTCATTTTTTCCCACATTTTATAGCAGTTGAAAAAACATAAGCATAAGCTAACATGATGGAATTCCTTCGTATCTGTATCCAAATAGGCTAGCAATGTATATCAGCAACTTCCAATTACTTGCAAGAACAAAAAAATGTCATTCTAAATATTTATTGCGTGAATGACAGCTATTGCCAAAATATTGATGTCAATTCTGTTACCATGTATTTGTTGGTCAAAGTTTGCAAGTGAGTGGAGTTGGCAACTCCCAACTTAAGGTTGCAATGTTTGAAAATTAATACTTTGTATGTGAAATGGCTTGCAACTTGTAACAAATTATAGACAGAGTTTTCTATAAATTAAGGCAGGATTTCATTTGTAATGTATACAAATGTTCAATCAAATTTCTCTTGAGTTTAGAAGTTATCATGGTATCAGAGCTCTTTTGAGCCTTGATTTTTTAGTTCTTAGTCTTTGGAGTTTGTGGCCTCTGTAGATTGGAAGATTCAAAGGTGTGATCTTTTCACATATTTCTGTAATCTATTTCTTCGTATTTTGGCATTTGTATCTCTTTGTGGTTACTTGCAGCTAAGAAATGGCTAGTAACAACTCTGAATTTTGCATCAAGTTTACGG
>CANYCX010761478.1:0-11376 GCA_948193385.1 Breynia disticha f. nivosa
TGGCGAAATCAACATATACTTATGGATCTCAAAGCAAGTTCATCATAAAGTCCATAAGGAACACTCATATCATGCATATGTATGCTCACACACAATTCGTTACATCATCAAACTCATAATGTGCCCTTAGGCCATATTCACATACAAGTCAAAACACATATCACCATAGTCATCAGCACATATACCTATACCATACATGCCCATTTTCAAACTTACTTAGTTATAAGCTTAGCATTTATAATCCCACAACACATCACATTACACCATTCATACATTATTCCAGAGGAAGCACATATAAGGCATAAGCCATTCACGTCTAAATTCACCTTTCAATCATTACTCACATCATATTACACATTTCCTGGCATTATAACCCATCCCAAACAAGCCAACAACACTCATTCATTTTAATAGCAATAATCTCATCACATTAGTAAACCAATTGGTGCATAACCTACACTTATGCGGTTACAATCTTCCAATTCATTTTAATCTCACATCAAGAAACATCACACAAACAAGAACCAATCATTCACAACTCAACATATCCGTAACCACATACTCAACCAACATTCACGAAAATCGCACTTAAATCCAAACATACAAACCAAACATACTACATATCCAAAGTACATCAAAGTAAGTGGTAAAATGCTTACAACCATTTAATTCAAAACATAAATCATCCAAAAACATATCCAAGTAAGTGGTAAAACACTTACCTCGAAGCCCAAGCGCTAAATCGCCGCCCGAATTCCGATTCGATTCCCAAATCTCGTTTCCTACACAAAATGTAATCACAATCTACCGTTATTAACGAATTCAGGCCACACTTCCTATCTTCTCTCTTATTTCAATAAAACCATCATTTTCCCCCAAACCCTAACTCTTAAATCCTAGACAAAATCTAAGTTTCAAGAAAAATGGTTGTTAGAATCTTATCCTAGAACAAAAACCCAACACAAGTACATACAATGTACCAATTTTCACTCATTCCAAATCAGATTACCAAAAGAACTTACCTAGTTCTTCTCTTTTTCCAAAAATGTGCAGAGATTGAGATGTGAAGGAGGAAAATCGATGGAACAAGATTGATTCTTGGTAGATTCTAGAGTGGGAATGTGTTAGGATTGATATTTTTGGAGTGTAAGAAGGTTTGGGGACGGTTTTTGGAGGGTTTTGGACGAACAAGCTCCTATTTTTCTTTCTCCCCGAATGAACTCGCGTCTAACACATTTTAAGCTGTCAGAACAAGCCAAACGGCCATGGGAAACGGCCTTGTGGCCGTTCCCAACTTATAGGATTGCAAACAGCTATGGAACGGTTTCATGGCCGTTCCTAGGCCGTTTTAGGCCAATTTTTGGCCGTTTTTCGACGATTTCTCCTAGTTTTCATCGTATAAATTCCGGGGCGTTACATTGACTATCCTCAGTCACGTTCGTGACTACCACTCTGGATTGAAAACTTGGCTGCCAATGCTAATCACGTTCGTAACCCAACTCCGTCACGTTCGCGGCTACTGATCTGACCACATTTTGGGATGAAATGCGTGAGTCATGTTTATGGTTTTCTAGTCACGATAGTGACTACCTAACTGACCAACTTTGGCTGCAAATAGAGGTCATGTTCGTGGTTCCTTCCAGTCACGTTCGTGACTACTATTCTGCCACTTTTGGCTAAATTTTTGAGTCACGTTCGTGACTCATTGAGTTATCCAATTCCTGCTGAAACCCAGTCACGTTCGTGACTGTTCTCAGTCACGATCGTGACTAATAAGCTGTCCAAATGCTAGTTGAAATTGTTCTAAAGAAAAAAAATTAAGTTCCATTTGGCCTAGTTGTGACTTCATTCGTGACTCTATTAGTGAGCGGAAATGTTTTCTAAATTGAGTTGATTGAGCCTAGTTGCATCCTCATTTGAAATTCATTAATGTGTTTGCAACTTGCCTTTTAGTACATTCTTATTATTTGACAGTGTTTATAACTTAGGATGAGGTTCTTTTAAGTTGATATATATATGATTGTTTGAATGCCTCTATAACGACTTGACTAGATAATACTATAACATAAAACGTTTATCAATATGGTATAGATTATCTGAATTGAGGTGAATGTAAAAATGTTATGAGAAGTTCTAAAACTGTATGTGACATGGCAACAGTGAGCCATTAGGGGCCTTAGGTGCAAATACGGCTTCGTGTTCCATGAGCACGCCCGTATTGGCCGAAGGTTCCCCTGCACCTCAGCTTAACAACGCTAGCATCATTTACTGAGTATTTTTATATTCTCACCTTTATTTGTTACTGAACGTTGCGTGCAGGTTCAGGAGGATTTCCATGAGTGAGGTCAGCGAAGCACATTTGGGAAAAATGGATTTTGACTTATAAATGATTTTGTATAAATCGTCTACATAATGCCAATGCATTTTTATTTGATGTATTGAATTTAAATTTCACCGACATATAAATTGTGAGCATCATATTTTTATAAAAAAAATATGCACGTTTTTCAAACAATTAGAAATAATTAGGAATTTAATTTGAGCCTTATGTTTATTTTCTGCTATTGTCTAACGATGTAGTCATTTATACTCCATGCGACGAAAATACCCTTTTTTGTGACTTACTGTGCAACTACACAGTCATTTCATCGTCCGTATAGTTGTTGGCATCTGTCCATGCAATGGACAAAATGTCTGTGTAGCATGCAGGAATATTACACTATCTTTTCAATTGACTATGTAGAAAATGGTCTATGTCCGTGTAAGCCTCAAATGGCTGTGTAGCCTACGCTGACATTTTGCTATCAATGTAGAATTCAACTTATGTCAACGTAGTTTTTTGTGTAGGCCACATTAACATTTTACTGATAGTGTAATATTTTGTTTGTGCCAGTGTAGACATCCTTTTGCCCATGTAGTATGCTCGAATAGTACACGATTATGAAGTCATAGTGTAGATTTTGGCCTTTTCCCGTGTAATTATCAGTTGGTAGGGCCATTTATACACATCCTTTTCATAGCATTTTACAGTGATTTCTGCTATATTTGGATGGAAAAATAGCATTAAGTTGAAGGATTATGATTAACTAGGGTTTATCCAGGTGCGCGAAGGAAAGTAGGAAATTCACTAGTTTTATAACGGGACTGGAAAAGAATTGAGCATGACCACTTCGGAGAGAGAAAGTGACCGGGTGACCCACCAAGATCGTGGTTAAAGAGAACCACAAATAGAGGATTTTCCCTAAGATGAAACAAAAGGTGAGTCACATTTGTGACTCACCAGTGCCACGATCGTGACTACCAAAACTCTGCGCTTAGTGTGGGCAAAAGATAGACCACGTTCGAGACCAGTAGGACCACGTTTTGGACTGGAACGTGACTGAGGAAGATCAATTCCTAGTTTGGACAGGAGACAGGTCACGTTCGTGGCTTGTAGGAGTCACGAACTTGTCCTGGAAGAACATTCATTCAGCTTTGATCAGAAGGTGCATCACGAGCGTGGTTCCATCAACTACATTCGTGATCATTCAACAGTACAACACAGCTTTGATCAGAAGGTACATCACGAGCGTGGCTCCATCAACCACGTTCGTGATCTCATTCAACAGTGCAGCTGAGTTTTGATCAGAGATCACGATCGAGGTTGGTC
Organism: Breynia disticha f. nivosa; assembly: GCA_948193385.1. Taxonomy (NCBI): domain Eukaryota; kingdom Viridiplantae; phylum Streptophyta; class Magnoliopsida; order Malpighiales; family Phyllanthaceae; genus Breynia; species Breynia disticha. Next base: position 3,650 of record CANYCX010761478.1, read on the forward strand.
GTGATTGGCACTTGGATGACTGCTAAGGTTTGACAGAAGATGGACCACGAACGTGACTCATTTGAGTCATGTTTGGTGCCTAGACAAGGTCACTCGTGGTCCTGCAAGATTGGTCCAAAATGCCCTTAAATTGAGTGGATTAAGTAAGGACAAAGAAGACATTTCCAGGGACAAATAGGCACATATATAAGGGGTCATTTTTAGGTTTTAGGGGATCTTTTTGGCTGGAGAAAAAGAGGAGATAGAGAGGTTTTGGAGGGTTCTTCTATTTTCTTTTATAGTTACATTATGTCTATTTTATTTTCTATTTGCTTGTGGATAGATTTTGTCATGGTAGGCTAGATTCTTGTTGGGTTGTCTTAGATGTAAGTAGAGGAGTTTTGGTTGGTTGTTTGTGGATAATTGAGAGATTGCTTCTATAGTTTTTATTCAATAGACATTCATATTTCATCAGGGTAGTTGGTCAAATCTGTTTATTTCAATTCATTTTCACTCTGTTTTGTCATGATTTCATCCAAAAATTTGTATGGAGTTATTTTTTAAACCTACAAAAGATAAAATAATGGATAAATGAATTTTCTGTAATGATAAACATTCGAAATGCATGTTAAACACCAACAGATTATAATATCAAATATGTGTAATAGAGTGTTTATCAGTGTCACTTTCAAAAATAATTGAATGTCTTTTTAGTTTTTATTTAAACATAAATTTGTATCATTAAAATATAATATTTTAGAATCAACCTAAATTTTTAATTTGTTGGTTATCGTTAATTATGAAAACACAAAAATGTATATTTTTTTTAAATAAGTATATATTTTAATAGCTTTAATTATTTTATTTTAGTTTCACAAAAAAAGTGTATTTCAGAAAGTAAAACTATAACATATAAATTGAAAAAGAAAATTCCTATTTTTTACCAACACAAAAGTCAAATCTAGGTATAAAATATTAGGATATTTATTTTAGTATTTTGATCATTTATAAAGATAAATACGACATTTCTAAGCACAATACCACATTTCTCATGTATAAGGGACAAAATAAATGTGTCATTTTCTTTTATTGATTGGTTTTCAGTTGAAAATGAACTATCCACTTTTAATCAAAAATTATTTTTTTATTTATTCTTATTTATTTTATACATAATCTAGCACTTGTCATGTATGATAATTATTGTTTATATTTTTCTTCGATAAAATGCTCATGCTTAAGTTGTATTTTATATCATTAATTTTAAATATATCAGAATTTAATTATTTATATTATAATTTATAAGTTTAATTTAAACTATTAAGTAGTAGTTTCTATCTTTGTTAATCATTAAAAACTATTTATTCAGAAAAATTAAAAAGATTGTTAAAATTTAAATATTTTACCAACAAATTTTTTTTTATTGTTTATAAAAATTGGAATAATTTTTTAATATTAAGTCTTTTGTCAAAAGCTAACCATATAAGAAGGGGAGGAGTTATGCCATATAGAATTTTAATTCTTTTGCTAATAGTTTGCCACATAAGATTTTTAACCCATTCTAATTTTTTCCCCACTTATTTGTATATTTTTATGATAATTGATTAAGAAAAGAGTATATTTTCATAAATTTTTGTGGGCACAAATCTATAACAAATTATTGCATAAAAATATAAATCTTATAAACCCAAATAGATTTACAATAAAAAGATTGATCAAACTATTTATATTTAGACTTTTCTTTATAAAGTAACTTTCAGAAATATTTGAATTTTTATTCAAATATAAATTATTATTATTTTTAAAATTATAATATTTTATTTTATAATGTACCTATGTTTTTTATTAGTTAACTATCGTTATTTATGGAAACATAAGAATAGAAAATTTTCTAATAAGCATATATTTGAATATTTTCATTTTAATTTTACAAAAAAAATATATTTTATGAAATTAAAATTATACATATAAATAGTAAAAAAATTAGAATATTTTTTTTTAGATTTCTTCCTTAAAAAAGATGAATATGACATTCTTGAACAAAATACCACATTATGCCTCTATAAGGGCAGAATAATTGTCCCATTTTCTTTTATATATTAGTTTCTACTTGAAAATCAACTATTCACTCTTATTCAAAAATTATCCTTTCATTTATTCATATTTATTTAATACATGTTTTAACACTTATCATGTCTGATGATTTTTTTTGTTTTCAAATAAACTATCTGTAGTTAGGTTATATTTCAATAAATATAAAATATTAATTAATTTGATATTATTAATTAGAAATATATCTAAATTTAATTATTTATGTCATAAATTTGATTTAATATATTAAATAATAGTTTGTGTATTCATTAATTGTGACCCCCAAATTCGACTATCACTTACGTATAAACTCCCCTCCTGCAAGTGACACTTGAACTCGGAAATCATGTTTTGGTACTTTAGAAAAATTTGAAGAACAACATTAAACGAAATTCACAATACATTTATCAAAAGATGAACATCTCATATATTAAAACCATAATTACAAAGTATTATAAACCTTTACAAAATTTTACAAAGGCGAATGCCAATCCAAATGTGAGGTGTACAAAATATTTTAGGTTATAAAAGAAATAAGATCTAAATGATCCTATTTTGATAATAAGCTAACAAAATACAGTTTATACAAAATGTAAGTATAGTCATGTAAAATGTCAAATCCTAACATTTTGCACCGCCCACCTCGGTTCTTCTCGGTCCAATCCTCAATACAGCAGCCAAACAACCACCTTTGTCCAAAAGAAATCCTAATCAAGTCCTTGCAAATGTTGAATATGGAAGGCATAAAACGCAATGTGAGTCTTTGACAACTCAGTAAATCACACTTACCAAACGGACAACATCCCACTTCATTCAGAAATATATAAACTCAAATCATAGTCAACAATTCATCATAATCCAAATTCAATCATCACAAACTCAATTTCATCCTTTCCAACATTCATATACAATTAACTTTGGACTAATTTAGGATGAAACTGTCAAAAACAATCAATTCTGGCCCGGGTGCCCAACTACACGAACATCATTGGGTCACACGGTCTGGTCTGTGTAACTCAACTCTGGTTCGTGTAGTGGACCAGTGGTGGTACACGGACTCGAGCTCAGTACACGGGCTGGTCCGTGTACTTTCCTTCTGGTCCGTGTAACACTCCAACACAGGTACACGGACATTATCAAACTACACGGGCAAGTCCGTGTACTACTACCCTATTTTGCTCTTGTTCGTGTAGCACGCAAGTAGTGGTACACGGACATTTGGTCACTACATGGGCAAGACCGTGTATTCTTGTTCTTGTCCATGTAGGACGCCAGTACTGGTTCACAGTATTTTTCTCACAATTCACTAACTTCATAATGTCCTATAATCTTTCAATTTTCATCAAAATAACTCACCAACATCATATATCACAAATAATCCACATTTGGCAAGTCAAATACCTTTCCACTCAAGGTTCTTATAGAAATCATATAAACATAAAACATACAACATAAAACATAATTTTTCAGTAAGCATAGTTACATTCATGGCATGCTTCTCAATTTAACATATCAAACCCACCTTGTTCAATGTAAGGCACCATTTCTTCCTATAAAATAACCAACCCATATAGATAATCCATTCATAGGATTAATAGATTTCCAAACAAAATCATATAAGTGTATTCATATACAACCAGTTCTTTATTATGTCATATCAACGTTAAAAGAACCACCATTCAATCCTCAACTTATCATAATCTAAGTATGAAATGAATGATTGAATGTTAATGCACCTTCCCATAAGACCATCTATAAATCTTAATCTTCCAATTACACCCATATACGCCAACAATTATGACGTTTGCAAACGGGTCAAAATGACCGGGAGTATAGTGGTTATAATACTATGGACCATAGGTTTTTATGCCCAGTATAGGCCAGATTAATTTTAATGCCCAATATAGGCCAGGCACGCTCGAACACTAAAAGTGAACTGAGTCTAACACAATGCCCCGATATAGAACATATCAAGTACTATCCGTTAAATAACTGCTCACAAGAGCCATAACCACTCCCTCATATCCAATTAGGCTCACAAGAGCCATTACTTCAATTCTTGCTCCCAAGAGCCTCAAACTCTAATCAAATGCTCCCATGAGCCCAATGTATGCATGATAACATGTAACAATCATCCATTTTCATGCTAAGCCATAACAGTAAATGTACAGAATTCCAAACTACAATAACTTCATCCACACTTCAACATAGCTAACCACATTTGTATCAAATAACAACAACCATTCAAACTATACTTAACATTCAACACTATTTCACAAGTATAACATATGAATATGGTTCACTGATAACATATCAACATATAAATCATCAACTTATGATCAAGCCATAAATCAGTACCATCATTAACATAACATTCACAGCATCAATTGAAGTCATTGGACATAACACATCATCAAATAGTCTCAACAAATCACATACACACGGAATCATCTCATTCTGAATTCCCTAATCTCATACGAATTTCACAAATCACCACATAACATACTACACTCAAATTTAAGCATATCACAACCATAGAACACTAACAAGGATAGTTGCATTCGTGAAATTTACCTGTTCACGAACCCGCTCACTAACTTGGTCGCGAACTTCCTTCACCAGGTTTTTGATTTCCTATAAACATAATCATAATTATACATTAATCATACATTCCTAATTTTAACAATATTAAGAATGAACTCTTATTTACGTGTTTGATTAATGTATTCATTTAAACCTCATTAATCACATTCCTAACCATTTTTTTATGCCATTACATTCTTACCTTCCAAGTCTACTTTCTATTAATACTCTCTTAATTGTATTAAAAACGGGATTAACAAGATTCAACGACAGAAAACTTACCGAATTAAGAGGTCTAATCGTTTCTATAACTCCCAAACGCTAAGATTTGATGAAGATTGATGATATCTAGGGTTTTTAGGCCTTAGAACGATTGGAGGAGAGAGAAAAACGTGATTTTGAATTGAATGAGGAGAGAGAGACATAAATGGTTATATATATATATATTCGTTTTGGATGATTTTACCCTCGATAACACTAACCTCTTATTCTCTCATTTTCTCTTTCCCGATTTTTACTTCACAATAAATTCTACCCCTTCCACCAAAACATTAATTAAAATAATTTTGCGAAAAATTTATATACGTTTTTAAATATTTTTATTAAATATTTTATTTGAATTTAAAAAATAACGTAAAATGGAGGACGTTACAACTATGATCCAACACACTTAACCCCATAGTATTATCCAGTTTATTGACACCCGTCGATGAACATATATTAGAGCTTTAATGAATTAAGGAAGCTTAGAGTAGTGGAATTTAAAAGAACTATAGATCCAACATTTGTAGAAGAGTGGTTAGAGAGGACAAAGAGGGCATTTGGCATGATGCAGAGTGTGCCCAAAGACAAGTTGGGTTTTGTAGTATCACTTTTATAGGGAGATGTTTATAATTTGTGGAAAAAAGTTCCATATACTAGAGAATTTTTTCCAGTACTTAGGATGACATTTCAAGGGAATTCAAAAGGAAGTACATGCTAAAGGTGTATACAGAAGCCAAACAAAAAGAGTTTCTTGCTTTAAAGTAGGGAAGTATGACCTTGGCAGAATAAGAAATGAAGTTTATATAGTTGTCATACTATACTGCTAGTCTTATTTATACAGAGAAAGATAAACGTAGGAGATTGAGGATGGACTGAATAAGAGCATTCAAAGACAAATAAACAGGATTGAAATGAGAGACTACGCAGATATGAGAGATGTTACAGTTAGAGAAGAAGAAATTTTAAATGATGACAATGAGAAAGAAAGCAAAAAGAATAGAGAGATTCACACTAGGAAACAAGCAGGCCCAAAAAAGAGCCGAACATACTCATACTCAAACTAGATGTAAAAACAATTTACCAGGTCTTAACCTTAACATCCTTCACCATAAATGACACATGGTAGATGATTTGGTAGAGGGTACTGTAGAGAAGAGTAGAGCAATGTAACTTTAGTTCAAGAGATGACCCAACCAATATGTCTACCGTGTCAGAGAAAGCATACAATAGAGTGCAGAATGACAACAAAAGGCTGCTATTATTAATAGTCTAATAGGAAATTTCTTTAAGAATTGTCTTGAGAGATTTATCTAAGGAGAGTCAGGAGAATATTTACCTTAATCAGACTTATTAGTATAGAACAGTGATTCGATGTCTATAGCCAATGGTAGTCAAGGCAGGGGTAGTGGAATTACAGTAAGTCTATCATCTATCAGAGGTAGAAGAGTCTTAGGAACTCAATTGCATGGTGAGGTTAGAGTTTTTTTCCATGTCTAGATAGGAAGTTGTAAATGCCCTAGAGGTTATTATTGGTGAGTTATCTATACATGATACAGTTATTTATGCACTTATTGATCTAGATTCTATGTGTTCATTCATTTCATCAAGAATATTACACACAATGAAAGTAAAACTTGAATTAATAACCCAAAGCCTATGAGTCCATACTCCTTTGGGTGAAATAGTATAAGTACATATAGTATATAAGAACTGTATGATAAGGATTCAAAATTTAAATTTTTTTGGAAATTTAATCTTAATGAACTTAAATAAATTTGATATCATATTAGGTATGAATTGGATAAAAAAACACAGAGCGACAGTAGATTATTTTACAAAAGAAGTAATAATTGAATTAGAAGAACAAAAAAGATAATACTTTACGGAGAAAGAAAGTTAGTACAAGTTGTTTACTATCAGCCATACAAGCCTTTAAGATGACTAAAAAAGGATGTGAAGCTTATTTGGCACATTTGGTTTATAGAATGACAACATATGGAAATGTAAAAGGAATACCAATAGTAGAACAGTACCCATACATATTCCTAGAAAATCATCAGGATTACTACCTAATAGAGAAACAGAGTTCACTATTGAGATAATTCCTGGTACAACACCAATATCTATACAACCATACAGAACGACACCAACTAAATTCCAAGAGTTGGAGAAGAAACTACAAGAGTTACTTAATACAAGGTTTATTAAACCAAGTGTTTTCCTTGGGGACCACCGGTATTATTTGTAAAGAAGAAATATGGAACCCTCAGGCTATGTATTGATTATAAAATTTAATCAAGTAACAATAAAGAAAAAATATCCGCTATCTCAGATTGACGATCTACTAGATCAACTACAGGGAGTTGTGATATTTTCAAAGAATAATTTACGATTTGGTTTCCATTAATTAAAGATATCACAGGATGACATTCCAAAGACTGCTTTTTGAACCAAATATGGTCATTTTGAGTTTTAGTCATGACTTTTGGTTTCACTAATGCTTCAGTAGCATTCATGGCATTGATGAACAAGATATTCTAATCTTTTCTCGATCAATTTGTAATTGATTTTATTGATGATATATTGATATTTTTAAGGAATAATGAGGAACACAAGGAAGATTTACAGATAGTGTTGCAGATATAAAGAGAAAAACAATTATATGCAAAACTAAGTAAATAATGTAGTCTTTTAGGACACGTGATATCTGGACAAGGAATATGTAACATTCCCATCCTTAAGCTTTAGGATTAATAAGATAAATAAAATTATTAATTAAATTTATAATTTAGTTGATAAATTAAAGAAAAATA
>CANYCX010761995.1:0-12729 GCA_948193385.1 Breynia disticha f. nivosa
CGGACAAATATTAGTACAACATTTGAATTAATTTCATACGTTGAAGGACCATTTCGGTATTCTCGATACATTGACCGAGACTAATCCAAATTTGAAGCGAGAGACATGGCTCCTCCCTCACGGGAGCGACTCTCCTCGGACTCGAACCTGGATTCAAACTTTCATGGGTGAGTTAGATTGTCAATCCAACCAATACCTTGTGAGTACCAACTATATCTAACTATCTATAAAGATAATATGAAACCTATCCATATAAAAGTCACAATGTCTTATTTGATTTGATTGATTGATGGCAACTTAGCCAAATAGTTAAACTTATGTATTCAAGTTGGGGAATTTTATGGTGAGTTCCCTCAAAGAGGGAACTCAATAAGGCATTTATTTTTACCTGTTAGATTTTGTGAAAATAAATTTGAGTCTTTTATTTATTTAGTAACAAGCAGTTTTTATTTTACGTAATCAATACAATTTAGTAAAATAGAGTCCCCTCCTTAAATGTCCTTGTATTAAAATTTACCATTCAAGTTTTTACATAGTTTGATCAATATAGTTTATGTCCACGAGTAAAAAAAACAATTATTTTATCATTTAATTTCTATAATACATATAAAAGACAAATACAAATTATTGTATATAAATTTACAGCTAAGTTCTACACAAAATTTTAATTTTGTCCTAATTTTTAATTGTATTGCTCAATTGATATGTTGAACTAAACATACACATTCTCTAACTCAAAATTTCTATAAAAAATCAATTCAATCCATCAAATCAGATTCTGATACGCGAAGAAAATAAAATGATTATTTCGATCATTTTTTTGGTTAATAAATTTTAGAAAATGGGTCAAACTAGTCCACGAATGAAAGGCAGAGAGTCTCAAAAAGAGACTGACAAATCAATAGGCTAGAGCTAGTATGACTATCCTAATGTCGCTAGAGAGTCAGAGATCGAATCTCGCACCCTCGGTATGCTGTTTAACTCCCTTTATCACTGAACTCATGGAACATATCATTTGGATCATTTAATGATAAGAACCGAACATGGTGGGGACATTACACAGGGTTTTCACTAGCCCTTTCTTTGGAGAAAGCTCTATAAGACAGTGGGAGGTGATGTCTAGCCGACTACAGAATTTTTGTGAAGCATCAGGGGCTAAAGTTAGCGTCCAGAAAACCAAATTGTTCCTTTCCAAGAGAACTCCTCCAGTAGTTGGCAATCTCATTACGCAGCTCAATGGATTTGAAAAGGTTTTCAGTCTGGGGAAATATCTTGGTATCAAGTTGCTGAATGGGAAATTACGGAAATCAGATTTTGCGTTCCTAATTGATCGAGTCCGCTAGAAGTTACAGGGTTGGAAGAGCAAGACCTTAAGTCTAGCAGGGAGACTTACACTTATCCAGAGCAAGCTATCTACACTCCCTTATTATGTCATGCAAACGATACAGATTCCCCAAGGTATCTGTAACGAACTGGATAGTATTACGAGGCAATTTCTGTGGGGTGGTACGAGTGAAAATAAGAAAGTTCACCTGGTTAGCTGGACAGCGGTTTGCGAGAGTAAGGAAGAGGGTGGTTTGGGATTAAAACCGTCGGGGGCCGTTAACCAGGCTTTCGTCATGAAACTTGGCTGGAGACTTTTAACTGAACCGGAAGTGTTGTGGAGTCGGGTGCTCTGGAGTAAGTATTGTAAAGGCGTTCCGCTTAATTTTGGTGGCTCGCGTAAGTCGACCCTTTCACCTATTTGGAGGAGCATATTGAAGATCGACCCAAGATTACAAAATGCTTCTTCATGGTCCATTGGAAATGGGAGAATTACCAAGTTCTGGACCGATTTATGGGTGGATGAAGCAGGCCCCCTTGCTAATCATGTCAACCAACCATTTGCGGTGATTGATCCCAGTGCCTCGGTGGCGGAAGTGTATAATAATGGACTTGCTCAAGTCATTAAGTTTCTTCCACGGGATGTGATTAATCTGATTCAAAGCCAAAGAGCTCCAATACCGGAAGCACCAGACGATTGTCGCATATGGAAACTCACTAGTACAGGGAAATTCTCTATAGCCTCGGCAGTTGCTCTCGTGCTCGATAAGGATATAGGTGGGTCTGTCCCCTTCCGGGATTGTTACTCCGCGATCTGGAAATGGAATGGTCCTGACCGGATTTGTTCCTTCCTCTGGCTCACATATAAAGGGAGACTCCTAACTAATGCTCAGCGTCACAGGAGGCAGCTTGCCTCAAGTCCGGATTGCGCATCTTGTCCCGATCAAACAGAAACGGTGTTACATACTATTAGGGAGTGTAATAAAGCTCGACAAGTCTGGGAATCAATCATCCCTCCATCTCTCCGTCGTAATTTCTTCACTTCAGACTTGCAGACATGGCTGTTTTTCAACTTAAATAGATCAAATCTGAAAGTTGCAAGTCTCCAGTGGTCCTTCCTATTCGGAGTTATAGCATGGGAGCTCTGGGTTGCGAGGAATCAACTAGTTTTTGAAAACCATAACAGCTTCTCTAATGTAAAGCACAAAGCCATTCACTTTGCGCACTGCTTTCTTGCAGCCAAGCTCTCTGTTGGTAGGATGACTAGGTCCTCTTCTACAGGCTCTCGGAGTGAAGCCAAATGGACTAAACCAGATGAGGGAGTTTTCAAGTTGAATGTTGACGCAGCCATTAATGGAGCTAAGCGCTTTTGCACAGCTGGGGCTCTGATCAGGGACACTAACGGATTAGTTAGGTCTTCCTTTCAGGTAGGATTAGGCTGGTGCTCCTCATTATTTGCTGAACTTTGGGGGATACTTCATGGTCTAAAGTGGGCGATTTCAAAAGGTTTTCAAAACCTGGTTGTTGAATCTTTTTCAGCACTTGCTATCGATATCGTTACAAGGAAGAAGGAATGGAAAGGAAGAAATCTCGCCCTCATTTGGGAAATTCAAAGTATACTTGATTCATATCCGGAGATCACTTGCAACCACATTTTTCGTGAGGCAAACTCGGCAGCCCACTGGTTGGCACAGGCTAGATTGGAAAATTCAGAGGTCTATTTTGAAGAGAAGCGTGACTTACCTGCTTCCCTCCTTCAATTACTGTGTTATGATAGAATAGGGATTGTTCCTCCTATTACCTGTAATTCCAACTCTCTTGTATCATCTGTCAGTGTATCTGACCAAGTTTCGTTGAATGCAAATTATACCCACTTACTGCCAGAGAGGCCGGCATAGCTGAATTTTCTGGTGGAGAGTGCCCTCTTAAAAAAAAAGATTATAAATGCGTTATTCAAATATTTGAGTCTTGTTGAATCGAAAAAGAAATGGTGTTGATATAGTGATGCTCAACTGCATTATGTCAAATTACAAATAGTTAAAGCATTATCTTATTCAAACTTATATCCATCTCCAGTATGTAATCACTCATTCGACTCCTCTCCTTTTGCCATTATTCCAAGTGTGTACACTATTTGCATCTTTACTCAAATATAGCTAAAAAAATCACACACAAAAAATATTTTAATGTGTATAAGAAAGTTTAAAAGTTATTTTCGTCCATCTTATTTTACAATTAAAATTGTTGTAAGTGGTTATTTTTCGTCGTATTTATAAATTATTATGTATATTGATAGTCTCGAAAACATTAGTTGTTTAAATTATTATTAAATAAATTGTAGTATTATATTAAGTTGGTAATATTAACTGTTTTATTATATTAAATTTCATCGTATTTATAAATTATCATGTATACTAGTTGTATTGTGCTATTATATAATAAGTTATAATGTTATGTATAAAAATTTTGAAAGAATAGATAGTTAACTAATATTAATATATTGTGTTTTCACAAGTTTGAGATTCATATTGCTGTAAAATATTTACGAAATGAGAGAATGAATGTATATCTAATTAATTGACTGGTTATTAAATAATGAGTTTGTTGCTGACATATAACAGTTTATAGAATTTTGTTTAGTTAACCCTGATATCGAACAAAATGAAAATTTAATTTGTTGTTCATGTTCAAAATGAGACAACATGAAATTAATACGTCTAAATTTGGTGAAGAAATATTTGTACGCGAGAGGTTTTATTCCACAATATTTTTATTAAAGATATCAAGGAAAAACAATTGAACAATTTAATACAACTTTGGAAGAGTTAGTACAGTATGACAGTACAAGTTCGTTTTCAACTCTACTGTAACAAGAAGACGACGTATTTGATCTGTCAAATTTTGATCTAGTTACTCAAATGATATATGTCGATGCTCCTGAAAGTGTGTTTAGACATTGAAATGAAGGACAATTTATAATCCCTGAAGACCCAAACTCGAAAGCACACTGAAGGATCGATGTCACACATCAAACATCATCACTGAATGATAAATTTTTTTCTAATATATTCTTTATTTAATCTTTCTATGTGTTCAATTTTGAAATTTAATGATAAAACGATATATCAATACGGTCTTTCTTATGACGGATGGCTTACAGTGAATTCTATCATTATTTTGTACCTTTTCCGACGGAATCCATCGGAATTTTCCGTCGAAATTTCCGATTTTTCTTATTGTGAATTAAGAACAATAAGCACGATTTGCTTCAAAAGTTCGCATTATCTTTACATCTTTTCATTTTTGCTAAAAGCTGAAAAGCCTTGCTGAGGCCAAACAACAAAATGCGAGTCTTACAAAATAAATCAACCAGGAAGGAAATTCCTCTGTGACCTTTTTGGTAGCTTTCTAAATATAAATTATCTTTTACCGATAATGAAAAAAACAAAGGTAATTCCTCCCCCATTATTGTAGATAAACTATTATCTTTAAGAATCAATTTTTAGAAAGAAAAATCCTAGCACTAAGCAATGATTACATTATAAAGTAATAAAAAAATTAAATGCATGATTTGGATTCTGAGTCAGGCCTTTATAATTAATCCTAAAATGGAATGTTCTATTGCAGATAATGGGGTCATACTTCACATTATTGATGAGCCTTCTGTTTTCCCCCACTAATGGTGATCTCTACAGTAAATGCAACCATCTTCAGGCATTCATAATTGCATGTCAATTCTATAAAGTAGTTTGAAGATAATACGGAACAAGCCACACCATATATCTGTGCTAGGTAAATATTGCATTATTGATGTTGACTAACGGTCATTCCTTGTTCGATAACCTAATGAAGTCGGTATTTCCACATAGAATTAGAGATCACAATTAAATCCAAATCTGACGGGAACTATCGGAAACCTGACCAAGATAAACTGAAGCTTGAGGAATCTCATCGATCAAAGACCAACTGAAGCTCTAAGGCAGTCGGTTTGAACCACAACCTACATCTTTCTTCTATAAAAAATCTAGTTGAGTACCCTTCATATATAGATTTATTGGTCAAAGGAGTCGAATAGCACGCTGAGAGTGCGAGTTTTGATCATTTCGTCCGTAGCAGTGCTAGGAAAGACATACAAACTTTGAAATGATACTTCGCCAGAGTTTTTTGATACTCTCTGCTTTTAGTTTGTTGACTAGTCCGAACCTTTTTTTTTTTAATTTCCAACCAAAAATAAAAACAAATCTAGTTGAGTGCACTGCAGATTCTATTTTGGGTTGAGCAAATGGCAAAGAAGGATTAACAAAATCGTTCATCTTTCTCCTACTTTCATGGCGAAATATCGCACTTCGACACCACCACATCTGGTGTTGTCTTTTCATTTGCCAACAAGCAGCTATTCAAAAGCGAAAAGCAACCATGTATTCCTGCTGCTTCTTTTGGCTCCTACGCTTTTCAATAATGTCCTTATGCGGTGTGTTTGATTGTATTGTATGCATCTTTTCTATTTATTTTTTCATTGTTGTTTTGCATATATTATTTTATTATATCCATGCATATTTTACGTGCCTTGGTTCAGTGGTAATACTGCACCTTTAGTATGCTGGTTGACTCCCTTTACTGTTGAATCTATGAACGAAGGGTATACTGGACAATATATATATCACACTGATGCCTATTAGAAGTGTGATAGTATTATCTTTCTCTTTCTTCTTATCTTGGCAGACATAACTCTATTTTCTCTTCCTCACTTCATGATATTGATCTATAGTCTATGTGATTTCAAAATCAAACGAAACTAATAAGACGTCAAAAACCCTTTCGATCAAGCCTATTTTCATCCCGATTGACTCTGAAAAACAAAAAATTCCAAATTGTTGTGTTCATGAAACTACTTTTCTTGTTCCTCTTGCAAATACTGATATTGAATCCCTATGAAAACTGGTTAATTACACAAAAAATCACTAAAGTGACTCTTTTAATTGATCAAAATTACTAAAGTGACATTCTCTACAATAAAGTGACTAAAGTGAATTAAAATTCATCCAAAACCATTGTATTCTTAATTTCTGACAAATCAGTATGCCACGTCATATTCAATTACCCAAGTCACATAAAACTAATATTTTTACAGATTTTTGCGACTCAATTGTGCATAAATTCAAAAGCCTATTTTAAACTTACACACAATTGAAGAGTGTTGAGTTTTTTAGATTGGATAAAGAACGAGCGTTTCTTTATTGGCTTTGATGTATGTTCATAAGCATTTTTTGATGGTTGAAATTGTAACGGACTCAATATTTAAAAATTTAGATAAGATATAACTCTTGTACACTTGTATATCCCTATAACTCTGTAATTGTATAAATCTATAGCTTGTGATCAATACAATTCATGTTAAAGTCATATATTGATAGCTGTCGAGTCTAACAAATTAAAAATATCCACTCAGAGAACTTACTGAGTTTCGCAGAAATGGGGTCGAATCCATAAAAACTAGTAAATTGACTATTTGAAAGTTAAAGCAAGTGAACAAAAATAACCGAAAGCTATTTTTATAAGAGATTTGTGTTGAACTAGAATGAAATTACTAAAATTGAATAAAGCACAATTAAAAACAATGACAGAAATTAAATAAGAAAAAATCAATAATAAAGAGTCATAATCAATATATTCTTTAATTGATTCAATTCTTTGATCATTGACACTAAATATATAATTTATTACAATCGAATAGGACATGTTATAGACATCGACAAATGTTCAAGCATCCAATTTCTACTTAGTTCGTCGATATTTCCGATCCACTTCGATCGGAATATTTCTTTAGCCTAAGAATAATCCCGAGACACCTCGATAGAATTTAATTCCTAGCTGCAGTAAGAATAATAGAAACTCAATCCCTTACTAACAAATTCTAGATACCTAATTATTCAATTTCATTAACAATGAGACAACACGTCATTGACATCATTGTTAAACTGTTACCAAACTGTCAAAAACCATGGAC
The DNA here is from genome assembly GCA_948193385.1 of Breynia disticha f. nivosa. Taxonomy (NCBI): domain Eukaryota; kingdom Viridiplantae; phylum Streptophyta; class Magnoliopsida; order Malpighiales; family Phyllanthaceae; genus Breynia; species Breynia disticha. Next base: position 7,331 of record CANYCX010761995.1, read on the forward strand.
ACCCACAATTCTCAACTAACAACCTATTCATAACAATTAAATTAAGTGGTCATCTCGATTAAATCAATATGACAATAACAAACTAATAACACAGAAATTGAATAAATACTCAAGTCCAATAAATCAAATCAAAAAAAATAGTCTCACAAAAATATTGAATCAAACCTCATCATATCTCCATTAGAGTGTTAGTTTAGCATACATGTTAAACCTTGGACAAAACATGACACAATATTGAAAGGAATGAAAATACTCGATCAATCTTCAATCAAATGTGCTATCTTATCCAAGAAATCTTCTAGTGCGTCAAAAACTAACTCTCTATTTTTCATGTCCCCTTTGTCTTATAGGTTCCATAGGGTGAATTTGGGTTGTGATTCCTGTGTTTTAACCAAATGGACCTTGTCCCAATGAAGCCCAACTCATTTTTTCCATTGATCGAATTTTATCCAGCAACATCCAGCGATAACATGTTCATGCAGTGAGCAGGTTAGACATTCTGAGACCTTTCTTGACTTGACTCGATACTCGCTTGCAATCTTTCATCATCTCTCATAATAAATCTGTGTCAAATCATGCATAAAGTGAACCACAAGTATCCAATGATGCGAAACATGAAATTGTGCTAAACATATCGAAAAGTCTACAAATGATATTGTGAAATGATGTAAAACGTTTAATAAAACATGCTCAAAATACAACCTATCATAGACTTTTCATGGTATCAGAGTGTCAAAATTTCCCAACCGAATAAAACACGTCTCATTCACATCTATCATGATAACACAACATCATTCATCTGATCACAACCAGCCCACCTCCATGCTGTTAAGATTCCTCTCAAACTTACATAAACAAACTACATATTATGGCATGGAGTGCACAATTGCTTCCTATTCTACGCGTCTATAACTTAATTGGACAAAACCTTGTCTGTTTGCTCTTGTTGACAATAATCCAAATCCAGAATTTGCAGCCTGGTACAAATATGATCAACTTGTGTTCAATTGAATAATCTGTTCAGTTTTAGAGAATTTATTACAACAGATTGTTAGTGTCGACACTGCTCGTGATGACACTTATTCATAATTTTTCTTTGATAATTATTATTGTTCAACAATTTGGTCATTTTTATTTTTTCTTATAAAGCATCTTGTTAAAGAAAGGAAAATTTGAAATTGCAACTTTTATTAAACATTTACACTATATGCAATGTAAACACACTTTTAAACTTGAAATATTTGAATTGTAAAAAAAATTGTACTTATAATTACAAGTTTTTTTAACATATATTTTATAAACTTAAAATTATTTTAAAATATTTTAAATTAATTTGAAAATGTTTTCTTATTAAATTATTTTAATAATAATTTTATATCAAATTATAATAATTAATTATTATTTTATTTAATTATTATTTATCTAGTTTGGCTAGTGACCTAACGGTTGAACTAGTGACCCAATAATCTGATTATTAGTTTGGATCATTGACTAGGTTAGATCTTAAAACACTATATATAAGAATATATTAGGAGAGATGAGAAATTTAAGACAACTCAAATAGAAATGTAATAAAATATATGACAAAAAGAGCTTGTTTAAAAAATTTAGAGATGCTGTAATGAGATAGGTGTCCCGGTCAAAGTGATTAATTTGTTTTTTTTTTTATTTTTGGTGTATTAATAAGGTATAGTTTGAGTTTAAAGTAATTGCGAAAGGGAAGGTAGGGGGCAGGCATCATTCAATTAACTCACTTTTTACAGACCCATTCGATGCAATTGTCATTTTATTAATAAGGTCCTTTTTTTTATTTCCGCTCATTCTTGTTGGACCAATTGTGGTGAACAATTAAAAATCATTTTTGTGTTTTGCTAATGTGTAAAACAATGATCTTAATAAAAATTGCTTTTAGGTTAAAGATAAAATTTTGAGGTACATAAGTCGGGACATAAAAAAATTGCATTAAAAATTACACTGGATATCAGTTTATTTGTCTAATGTGTTCATTAGTCAACTAAAACATATCATAGGGCAAGTTGGTTTGAGCAAGATTATTTTGTTCCATCTAATACACATGAAACATGTTGAAGAAGATTAGCAAAGGATACTTAGGGAACTATAGATTTTTTAATCGACTAAAGTAGTTACACGAGTAATTTGGGAACACAATCAACAGACATGTTAACAAATCTGCAGGGATAGCGTAGAATATCAAATAATTTTTTTGTTTTATTTTTTCAAATTGTTCATAAAAGTTCAATCGACTAATAAAAATTGTTTCTCACATGTTAGTCGACTAAAATTAATAGTCACTCAATTAATGAAGAATAAGATGATTTTGAAACTTCTTGAAAGATTGTCATCTCCACTAACAAATAATGTTAGTCAATTAAAAAATATTACTCGAGTAAAAACATTTTTACTCGACTAAAAATGATGACAATGAAAAAAGTTGATTCTTTTCCAAAAAAAAAAACTCAAAAGACGTCAAACATTGTGTTTAATGGAAATATTTCTAATCAGAGCAATATAAGACTTCAACAACATCAAAAACATGTAAGATAAACATTCCTCTCTAATCAATCTCAAAGATACTTCATTTATCAAGATAAAAGCTTGTTTTCTTTTTTGTCAAAGTAGAATACAGCTATTGAGCATTTTCTTTCTACGTATTGTGGCATATTGTGAGGTAAGATTTAAGCTGTAAATCAAATAGATTTGTACGGTTTCTTTAATCATAATTCAAGTGTATAATAAGTTCTCACTTAGCTTGAAAAGTGATAAACTAGCGGTAAGTTAGAAAATTCTAAGTGGGTGGTTAGGTAATGGACATAAGTATTCTCACATAACCATTATACATCGAGTGTTATTGTTTGATTATTATATTTCGGCAAAAAAAAATTTCATCATATATCAAATATTGTTCAATTTCCTTTTTTGAGAGCTTGCTAGGTTATATAATTCTCTCTCAAAACTCTCTCAATAGACACTCAAGTTTTTCTAAGAAATGAATCTAAGTAGACGTTAATCACAATCTTCACCAATTCTACCTTACCAAATGAATCCTAAATTATTTTGAAACCCTATGGGAAAAACTTTTTCTTAATATTTTTCAACCAATTTTTTAGAAATTTTATCACAACAATACCCATGTCATATCCACATGATGAGGGTTCCATAATCTCTTCTCCCAAAATGATCCAGACATCACCATTTCTTCTTTTACGGGAAATATTGTAGACTCCCAATAAACACAAACCTTTTTCCTCTCTATTGAGCGAAGGCAAAGGAGGGGCTGATAGAAAATGGCTCTGGTCATGGCTGCAAGATATATTTGTTGCCAAGTGTTAGATATCAATTTTAGAGGATGCCAAAATTGGTATTTCATAACGAGTGTCTTACTAGAAGCTAGCGTCTATTGAGCGAAGGCAAAGGAGGGGCTGATAGAAAATGGCTCTGGTCATGGCTGCAAGATATATTTGTTGCCAAGTGTTAGATATCAATTTTAGAGGATGCCAAAATTGGTAATTCATAACGAGTGTCTTACTAGAAGCTAGCGTACTGTCCAATACTTCATTGCAAACATGGTGGAAGGTAAACAAAAAAACTTTCAAAGTCATAAATTCATCGGCGTTTAACAAAAAAAAGTGTCAGTAGATTCAATGAAATTTACCGATTCCTCAAAATGAACTAGCATTATCAGGAAGAAATGAAAAATGACAAATCTAAAAACAAAATGTTTTGGATTTGGCCACATATGGAAGGTTCTTCTCGCATCTCAAAAGTGGGAAGAAGTGGACACAATCGATTCTTTTTAGTGGAATTTTGCCCCTGAAAGGACTAATGTATCGATATCTAGTGATTACAGTACCTCTAGCTCAATTGATTTAAATGTTAAGGAGAAAGTGGAGGATTACAAAGACGCAAGGCCAATGGAAAAAGACCACCAAAAGAGCTAGTAGGCTAAAAGAGAAAGACATGTTAAACTCAGAGAACCTTGGGGTGATCTTCCATGAGTATGGACCTAGAGAAATTGTAGAATACTAAATAAGAAAGCAATTAGGCTGATACACATTTTATCCAAAATCTTAAGGTATTGAGTTATGGATCTATGCGATTTATAAATCCTTTTCACATCCCCCAACTCTCTAATGAGAGACTCTCATTTGTTTCCTAACAATCTCCACCTCAAGTGTGAATCTCTTTTCATGGATCACTTCGAATGCTAATATCGCTAACTAAGAGATCATACCTATTTACGAGTTTCCCACTTTCTATAGACAAGAGCAACATAAATTTTAACTGTACTTGGGTCTAGGAGCAGGCCCAACAAAACCATGATGCCACCAAAAGTACCTTCAACATCTTTGGGCCTGGTGCAGTAAGCCTAAATCACCATGACGTCACTAAGAGTTTTTCCTCTCTTTCCACCCTTCTGTTTATAAGATTTTCTTTCCGCTCACACTTAGGATCGGATAATCCAGCTCCTCATCATATTACCGCACTCATCCCAAACCACCACTTCATCATACCAACCTTGTCTATGCCCAAGATGAACCATCGGCTCTAATACCACTTGTCAAAAATTAAAGCAATTAAGGTAGTGCAAAAATAAGAGAACTGATGCGCTCATAATATGAGCATAATTCTCATATTTTATTTACGTATTATGCGCGCATATTTTTGCAATTCTCCTTAAAAATCACATTTTAAGCTGCTTTTATTGAAAAATTCATTTAACATTTAAAATGTGATTTACACGCAAAATAATTCATATTTTTATTAATTATCGGTCAATTTTTATTCGGTTTATAATTTTATACGATAGTTAATATTGCTTGTGATTTTGGACAGATTTGTATAAAAGAAAAAAAAAAGAAAATGTCAAAATAGGCACTAGACCAATTTCTAAACACAACACTAATTTTTCACAAAAAGCGTGGGGTGTGTCATGACGCAACCCCAATTTATCACAAAAAGCGTGGGGTGTGTCATGGCACAACCCCAATTTTTCACAGAAAGCACAGGCTGTGCCCATAGCACAACCCCAATTTTTCATGGAAAGCACAGGCTGTGCCTAGGCACGACCTCAAGTTTGAATGTAAAGCACAGGCTGTGCTTTGGGCACGACCTCGTGCCGACAAAGTTAGTGGAAGCCGAAAGCAAATTTTCATGTTTTATTCCATGTTTTATGGCTTTTGTCGACTTTTTCAGCTTATAAATATGGATGCAAACTGAAGAGGAGGGAAGTAGTTTTAGAGTAAGGAAATGCTGTTGGAGAATTTTTAGTTGTTAGTTCATTAGAGAGCAGACTCTCTGCAATTAGTATAGAAATATTTTCTTTAAATTTCTGTAAATTTTGCCTTTGCTTTGGAGTATGAAGTTCAGACTTTCTATTT
>CANYCX010762057.1:0-13919 GCA_948193385.1 Breynia disticha f. nivosa
TATTAATCAGTCGTAAATTAGTAACTATACCATTTTTATTAATATTTGTGATGAAAAAAAGACAATCTTTTTGAGACGGATGAATTAAGACTAACCCTAAAAGTTAGGCAAATTGGGAGGCAAATTTCTCGAAATAAAACAAAAACCAGTTTGAGAAAAATCACTCAAAAACAAAATAGAAGATGTTGGCAAGACGAACAAGTAAAATTCAAAAGTGTCTGGACTTGTTTAAAAAGAAAAAACTTGTACAAATCTCTTTGGAATTTCATACAGAGAGATATGCTGAAAGCTTTGGTTACGTGTGCTTTTCAACATATGCTGTATTCACAATATCATACATCTCAAATGATACCCTTTAAATTCAGCAGAAAAATAGGTCAACGAGCACACTGAGTGTGTGAGGCTTGATTCTTGACTCTGTAACAGCGCTAAAATGAGACATATAGACTTGGATCTGCTCGTTCGCTATCTGCTTATAGGACTCTTTGTCCTTTGTTTTTGAGCTAACCTTATCGATTTCTTAAAATTTTGATCTTATTGACTCTTGTATTTTGTTTTTTTAATAAATCATGAAAAATCACAAATTATTTTATAATAGTATTATAAAGATTTTATCAAAACTTATAGTAGTTTGCCAAATAAAAAAAATACTGACATAACATTTATGATTGAATTTAAAAAAAATGGGGTAATTATTTAAAAAAAACTACTTGAATAAAGAGCAATTTTTTATTTATTTTTGTTTCTAATTAGTTGGGACACTTTTATTCGAATAAAACTACATCTTCAGTAGATAATATATATAAATAATAGAAGTGGAAATGTAACACATTTTCTTTTCTCTTTCCAATGAAATTGCCATATTTGTCAAAACTAAAATATATTAAAATGAATACTATTATAAAGAAAAAATATAATCTATGGGTGAATTTTAATATTTAAAAAAATTCATTGAAGATCCTTAAAAAGAAAAAAACTTGTACAAATCTCTTTGGAATTTTGTACTGAGAGATGCTGAAAGCTTTGGTTACGTGTGCTTTTCAACATATGCTGTATTCACAATATCATATATCTCAAATGATACCCTGTTTACGTGAATTCAGCGATAAAATAGGTCAATCAGTACACTGAGAGAGGTTCGATTTTTGACTCCGTAATGACGCTAAGGAAGACATATAGACTTTGATCTGCTCGTTCGCTATCTGTTTATAAGACTCTTTGTTCTTAGTTTCTGGGCTAACCCTATTAATTTCTTAAAATTTTGATCTTATTAATTTTTGTATTTTGATTTTTTAATAATTCATGAAAAATCACAAATTATTTTATAATAGTATTATAAAGATTTTATCAAAACTTGCAGTAGTTTGCCAAATAAAAAAATACTGACATAACATTTATGATTGAATTTTGAAAAAATTCAGGTAATTATGTGAAAAAAACTACTTCAATATGTGGTGAATTTTAATATTTAAAAAATTCATTGAAGATTCTTCTAATTTAATTAAAAATATACAAATTACATAAAATTAAAATTATTTTTTTATTGATCAAATTAAATATTCAAATTTATTTCCAATGTAGTCCTGAAATACGTACGACGCCAAACAAATGCAAGAAAAAAAATAATTCTACAAAGAATCATTAAAACTGTATATATACATTGACCTGGTGGCTGTAGCCCACCACTAAACTTCTTCCAAAGCTACGTGTGAAGTGGTGTCCTCTTGGCAGCGACCGGCGACTCACATTTTCAAAATCAACCAAAAATAAATACCAAATCAACCAATCTAATACCTAACGAACTCTAACTAAAAGGAAAAAAAAATAAGAAAACGTTAGCGGCCACATCAATTAAGAAAAAAAATAAATAAAAATTCTACTGATGACGTAAGGTTCAATGATACATTACGCACTTATTTCTCTATATATACTCCTAACCATATTGCCAATAAACCAAACCTAACCCGAGAAGAAATCTTAATTTCATTTCCAATTTCAATTCCTCTCTCTGAAAAAACATTCAGAGATTTTTGTAGAACAAGTTAAAGTGTGTTATGGAGTTTAGCTGTGAGGCAACAGGTAGCAACAATGCTACCAGTACTACTACCACTACAAACTCGTCTTCTCCTCCGCTTTCTCCTTCTTTTTCTCCTCCGATCTCGGCTCCGGTCGTGATGAGTCCTTGCGCCGCGTGCAAGATTTTGCGGCGGAGATGTGCGGAGAAATGTGTTTTGGCACCCTATTTTCCGCCTACTGAGCCTGCCAAGTTCACCATTGCTCATCGTGTTTTTGGTGCCAGCAACATCATCAAGTTCTTGCAGGTATGTGTTGTATATTGTTTTTATCAAAACTTGAAGACTTTGTTTATACACAGCTTTGAAGTAAGTTTTTTTCTAAAAAGTACAAAATGGTAGAACCACGACAAAACAAAGGAGGGCGATGAGTCGGCCGTCGCCTTATCATGTCTACTCTTTAATCGTTTTGCTTTTACCGTGTATTTTTCTATAACATTCTGTTCCTTGCCATATTTTTTTATACCGTTTTTAACTCGTTTATTTTTATCTGTCTTTCCGATTTCTTCACTATATAGAACACAACTAGGAAATCTAGTCCTCCAAGTAAATTTACATTAGAAAAAAAGTTGATAAGAGCATTTGGTCAAACCATGTCTTGGTGAAAATGTGAAAACATAAAGGTGTTTTCCATTATAAAGTCAATTATTGCTTATTATTTTAAGTAAAATCTTTTCGAGTTCTGATTTAATACAAGAAACCAAATTCTTGTAAAGTTTTTTGGGTGGGAAATTGGTTCAAAAATCATTTTGTGGATTTAAAGAGAGAGTGCCGTGGACGTTGGTGGTTGAGAAAATAAAGAAACTGATAGATAAGTCTGAGGAAACAAAGACTAGGTTTAGGTTTTGACACATTTAATACTCATTTCACATCAATTTTGAAGGAGTCATTTCACTTCTGTTGTGGATTTGGCACACCAAGTCTGCACAGTCCATATATTTTCTTCAAAAGAAGATGAAAAAAAACTATTTGCATTTGTACTAATTATATCCTCTTGAACTTTCAGGAATTGCCAGAGTCTCAAAGAGCAGATGCAGTGAGCAGCATGGTGTACGAGGCGAGTGCTAGAATTCGCGACCCGATATACGGATGTGCCGGGGCGATTTGCCAGCTCCAGAAACAAGTGAACGAACTTCAAGCGCAGCTAGCAAAAGCACAGGCCGAGGTTGTCAACATGCAATGCCAACAAGCAAACCTTGTGGCCTTGCTTTGCATGGAAATGGCACAATCTCCGCAGCAACAACAACACCAACAATCATTTTCGTTCGTCGATAATTTCATTACAAGCCCGACGAGTTACAACCAGAACAACCCTAATTGCTTCCTTGACGACAACAATCTAGGATCATTCTGGGATCAACCACTTTGGACATGAACATAGAACATTAAAAGTGTAGAAGTGCCCTTTAAGGGTTCTACCAGTAATATTACATATAATTTAAGATCTCCTAACTCTGGTTAAGCTAAATAGCTTTAATGAGAAGGAGAAATAGTCTAGATTATTGATTCAATAAATTTTTTAACTTAATAGAAGAAAAATATATATAATTTGGGTAGGGAAATTCATGATTAAATTAGGTTATCTAATCTCTTTGTCAAACATTGACAAAAGTTGATTGGATTTTTTTTCCCTTCTACCTTGTAAGATCTTTCTATGTTTGGAGAAAAGAAATGTTCTCTAAATTAGTCTATTTTTATGCTATTTTACTAAAGAGGATTAACGGAGTAGCTCACCTCGAAAAACCGAGTAGAGATTTTGATGTTATGTTTTGAATATTATAAAATTACATGCAAATTTTTTTTAGAAGTACGACTCTCCAACGTTGTAAGTTCTCCACGTTCCAACGTGATTTGGAATAAAATTTTAAGACTACAATTACACTTAAAATGAAACGGAGAGAGTGAAATTTTTCTTCTTCTTGAACCAACAAATTTTGATACAATTACTTGTACTATAGTATGAGTATTTTGATGAGTTAAGTGATTATTATCTATTAGTTTATTTATTTTAGACATATTACATATGGATTTAGGGTTGTTGAGATGCTAAGAAATTCGTGGAAAATATTATCAAATTTGACGAAATTCGTACGATATGACCACCGAAAATCTCCTTGGTTGGGTCCTATGATACTTCTACATGGAATTAAACATGCAAAATTGGTCCAAATTAGTAATTTTTCAATCTCGCCTAAACATACATTTCGCGCATATACGTTATTCAAAAAAACTATTTCCTTCGTCTCGTATTCATAAATAGTTTTGGACAAGGCATGAAATTAAGATACTAATGTTTAAATTAATTGGTAATAATAATTATCATGTGATTTTATAATATCATTTTTTTATTTAATAATTATTTTAATTGGTAATGGCTTCCATCGGCATATTAAAGGAGTAATAATTAAGAACGTTCTTTAAAGATAATAATTAAGCAGGAAGAATATATGTGGGACAAGTCCATTCTTTCTTTGAGAGAGGTGGGATCTCATTCTACTTTAACCAACCATACAAGATCACATATACACTTCGCCAGAACTTATATTGTCCTTAGTTTATACTCATTAGGTGTCGGTTGAGTTGACGACTTAATCTACTGTGAGGTTCGATTTAGTGTACTCTCGGGATCGAATTATAGCGGAATCACACTCATGAGATAGAAGTTGTGCCTCTTGTTCCGATCTCATATTAGTCATCGTCGAAGGTCACCGAAAGTGAAGAATGCCGAATGATTCAAACAAAACCCATCAGTTGAAACGTTTTCACTCGTTTAAAGCTCGTTCATAACTCGATCACTTTGTTTATTGATGAGCTAAGTTTGAACACAATTTCATATTCGTTTAAATAAACGAGTCAAGTCTCGACATGACATAATGATTTCTATTGATTTTGGCCTCTCTCTATGTATATTTTTTAATATAATAACAACGGTTCTCAAATTTTACACAAATTAATCTTAATTAAAATTTCTGTTAATTTTGCTCACATAATGTCTATAAACTTTTATCGACGAATATAGTTGAAAATTTTATATTTTGCAACGAAATTCATTGTTATCCTGTTGTCTTAAAACCGTTTTATTTCTTGTAGTGAAAAAATCTACTACATGTGAAACTTCTGTTGGATTAATCGTTCTGCCTAAATTTGGTAGACATAATTTTTATATCAAGTGTAGTTATAGATAATTTTTTTATTTTTGGACATACTATTTATTATTCAAAATTATTTTTAATTTTGCTAAACTAATAACATTTTTATATTTTTAATATATGTTTTTATCATAATACTTATATCTAATTAAAATAACCTATTAAAAATAATATTACATAATTATTTAATAATTACTATTTATAAATAATTTAAATATTAATTTTTATAATAATTTAAATTTAATTATCAATTTAAAAGGAGAGAAATATGATAAAGTAGTAAAAGACATTGATGGATATAATAAGTGAAGTCATAGAACTATAATTTGATTAAATATTAAGATATGATGTTGTCTGGTTAACACCAAGTCAAAGGGATAGAGTATGTTTTTAGTTTCCCATTCTAAATCCTTTTTTTTTCTCTAAAATTAATCATTTCAATTCTCCATCTTCTAGTGAATTTTAATATTAAGATTGTAATTATTAAATATTCTATTTATTTTAATAAATTATATAAAAAAAGTAGTTTTCATTAAATAAGTAAATAATTCAAATTTAATTATTATGTATCTAAGGTTTCGTTGGTTTGGAGGATTTTGTTTTCCAAAAAAATATATATTTTTTAATTTTTCAATGTTGGTACTAACAGAAAATAAGTCAACAAAATTATAATTTAAAAATCAACGAAAAAGTAATAATTATTCTTAACACATTTTTAAAGAAATTTTTTTTATCTAACATATAAAATTAAATTTTTTTTTGTATTTTTAATATTTGAGTATGAAATATCAGAAAATATGATTTCAAAAAATGAGATTACGAAATATAGAACATATTTTTCAAAAAAAACCAATTTCCGTCAAACAAAAGGAACATAGTAATAATAATTTATTGCCTTATTAAGTTTTACATTTAAGAAATTCATAGTAAAAATCTCTAATATTTTTTTCTTAATTTTTAATTTTCCCGAACAAGAACTGACCTCTTGAAAACGCGGTTTCCTGTCACAATGTTGAGATCATGTGCCAGTCCATATGCATTTGTTCGTCAATCAATTCTGTCGGAGGCCAATTGATGTGCTTAAGCTGTTTGTTTATTGTAACTTCGTGTTAGTCGTATTACAATCGCATTACGCTTTTTTTATTAAATCTTATAATTTATAATATAAATATTATAAAATTAAATTCATGTCGTACCGGAGCGTAAATCGTAGTATCATTTTAAAAAACTGATAGCTCTATGCTGAGTGGTTACTTCAATTTCCACATTTTTCTTTGCCTACGTCTATATGATGGGAAATTCAAAGTAGATTTTACTTGTTTCCTCCTCGAGAAAAGTCATTCTTCAAGGTTCTCAAGTAGGCAGTTTACTGTATGGAGTTGAAGAGATAGAATATTAAATCCTCCTTCACTGTCAGTCTGTCACATAGCTACTACCCCATATTCAGTGATGAGAATGGTGAATTTGAGTTAGAAAAGGCCGGATTGGATTAGTCCACAAACAAAAGACACGGAATTTTTAAGGAGATCCGACGAACCAGCAGGTTAAAACCCGCATACCTTCCTTAGCGCTGCTACATGGTCAAAGATCCAACTTCGCACCTTTAATATGTTGGTTGACTTTCTTTACTGTTGAATATACGGATATGGTGTGAAATGTATAAAGAAGAAGATGAAGAAAGAAGGTTTTAATGGGAAAAATAGACTTCCACTTTGCTCAATTCAAACGCAGTCATTTGATATTGCATGCATTTTCAATGTCAAAGACTTGCTTCATTCACTTTAATCTTAACCTAATTTTCTTGTTTTTTTTTCTAACCACCACGAAGTATGCTGGACACCCCAGACTAATCCCTGTTCGAGATGGGTAGGACCATAAGGGCATCAAAACTCTCCCAACCGAATTTTGATGCAGCTGCGTACCCAGGACTCGAATTCGAAATCTCTGGTTAAGCTAAAACAATCCACGTCAGTTGATCTACGTGCTCGGTAGTACCTAATTTTCTTGTTTGTACTAGTAGTATGGGCATGGCCATTACTTCCATAATGCCAACAAACATACTTTCAACATTACCATGAAAACAAACACAAAAGAAAATAGATTAATAAAAACCATACTTTACAATACCAATCCACTCTATTATGTAAAAAGGTCAAGAGACTGGAGTGGCTAGAGTTCCACCAATAGAAAGTTAATACTCTCTCCCTCCTTTGAAAATAAACACAATAAGAATTTCACAGTTTTTTAAAAAATGATAATTATATTAGTTAAATTATATGTTATTCGTATTATATTTTAAATATTTTTTTGAGAATTCTATTGAAAATTTGGTTTTATAAAGGAAGAAAAATATGACAATATATATCATAAATAAGATTAAAAAGATAAATATGTGCATATAATGAGATTTTATATATAGAAAGTATATTTACCTTAAAGTGATAAAGGAAGTATACTATATATAATACCAAAAGAACTTGAAACCTAAACATAAGAAAGGAGGGAGAAAATACATTTATTTCTGTTAAGAACTGTCAATTCACATTAATCGTATTATAACCATGTCATGATATATTTTAATCGTGTCACGTCATAAATATAAACTCTCAAATTATATAATTGTATAAAAAATTGACAGTTTTACAGTTTTATTTATGTGCATAAATAAATTGCAACTATATTCAATTTACCATCTATGGAATTTTCACCATAAAAATTGTCAAAACCACACCATTCTATTGAAAAACTAAGATTTGTGTTTGACTTGATTTTTTCTTTGTTTGAATTACGAGGTACTCTGAGCATCTCAGACTAATCCTCGTTCAACAAGGGCAAGACCACAAGGGCGGCAAAACTCTCCCAACCGAGTTTTAATGCAGTTGCGTACTCAGGATTTGAACTCGAGATCTCTGGTTAAACTAGAACAACTTCATGCTAGTTAATCTACGCGTTCGTGATTGTTTGACTTGATTATTTGATCCCCGTTATATGGCAGTCTTTATGGATCGGTGGTTTGAACTTTTTAGAGAGTAAGTCTCGATCGTGCGGGTGATTTTATGGATGATTGTTTCGGCAATTTATGAGACACGGACCTCAAGTTACCGGCCAAAAGTTGCTTTGCAAAACGCGGAATACATCATCATGGTTTCGGTTAGTAATGATGGTTGTAGTTGAATTTGTGATCTAAATATGGCTTGAGATTGAGATTCTTATTTCAATGTAAACTAATCTCTTGGGTTTACATGTATGGATTCTTATTGGAGGCCATTGCATTTAAAATAAGCAAAGATAATTAATGTGTAAAGTTCAATTTGTTGCCTTTATGTACCTCCAACGCTACCAAGCGTTTCTTGGTTCAGTGGTGATTGAGGCTAAATTTAGTAGGGCGGACTGCGGTTCGATCCCCCACAACGCCGCTTGGGAGGAGAATGAAACCTAACCACCAAAAACTCCTCCCCAAACTAGATTAGTCTCGCCCAGTAGGTCGGAGATACCAGGGCTCAGACGAAAAGTACACCTCTAACAAACTCAGCTCTATGTGATGTGCTCTCAGGATCGAATTGGGTTATTGCTACCTTCGTTTTTTAAAAATTGTATTGTTTTAAAATATTTATAAATTTATAAAATCAAAAAAATTTTGAACATAACTTTTCTCTCGAAATTTAGTTGGTTTACTTTGTGATAAATGATATTGTTAATACTAATTTAAATTTTAAATTTTAATAATATTTTTATTCAAAAGATAAGTTTGGCACTTTCAAAGTCCTGTTTTCTTTCTTTGTTTTCTATTCTACTACTTGTTTGTTTTATAGGGAATATATAAAAGGGGATGCTCTTACATTTCTAGATGTAAATTCTCTCTTGTCAACTATATGTATCCAAAAAAAATTCCAAGTCAATTTTGTTAATCCAAGATTATATGTTACTTTTCTTCCTGATTTAAGTGATTTTCTATTTTTTTTTCTAAAAAAATCTATTTCATAATTTTTATCATTGATTTTGATGATAATTTCTATTACCCTTCTAAATGTCATTCAATCCTTTCTTTATAGAGGCATTTCCTCCTTCCTCATTTTGTTTCTTAGTTTTTTTTCCACAGTTGAAATGAATGCCATTAATGTAAATAAAATATATAAAAAAATAAATAAAATCTTTATTAAGCTTTTTAAGGTAAGAATTGAGATTCCATATGTCAAATCCTTAAAACATGAGTGATCACTTGTGCAAAAAATAATGGCTTACAAAAAAAAGACTTAAGCGGAATGTTCATGAAATTTATGATTCTCTTCTAATTGATCCACACGTTAGGCTTACTAAAAATGATGAGTATCATTTTTATAGAAGTAAAAAAGAACATACGAAAAAGAATGTCTACTCAATGAAAAAGTACGTCTATTCACTTTCTAGAATGTTCAATTAGAGGCAACAACTCACAATATATAGTTCGTATATAATTTTTAGTTATGTCTATCTAGAATATTTTATACTTTAGGTTTCTACACATATTATAATATGACCCACAATTATAAAATGACACGCTCATACTATAATAAGTGAATCCATTTAATTGAACTATTAAAGTTTATTACAGTGACAGACTAACATATAATTAACAACCGCAATGCATACATGTCTATATATCCAAATACATTAATGTATAAATCGCATGTTATAATTCCATAAATCCAACATATATTATTACATAAATGGTGCAATTTTATTATTGATGATTATTCTCTATATGCATACATTTTGGTTGGTTGTAACCTAATTAGGAACGATAATTTCCAAATTAATCATTAAACGAATTGAAGATTTTGTTGGAATGGAAATTATAAATTTAATTTCAATATTCAATTCAATTTATCAATCGATGACAATTTTTTTGTTTTGTAGGGCACTTTCAAACCTAATCTATAGATTATTTAGAAATCCAAATTCATAGAGCCTATAGGTCATTGATTAGGAAAATTGAACGTTAAGGTTTTGATTTTCTTAAAAAACAAATATATAAATGATACATATTTCATTTTGAAAGTTAAAATCACTATGTTAGAATATTCAACCAAATTTTTCTTTGTTTTTTAAATGATTTAAAGGAGAAACTCACCCATAGAAACTAAACAGATAGTTAATACTTGGGCTCGGTTTGTTTACAGAAAAATATTTTCTTGGAAAATATTTTCTAAATTTTCCGATGTTTGTTACAATATGAAAATAAGTCAATAGAAAATAAGTTGAAAGTCAACAGAAAATAAGATTTCTTGATAATTATTTTTAAGGAAAATGTTTTTCTATTCAATTTATGAAAAATATTTTTCCTTTTCTATCTTTTTATATGATTTAGTACATATTAACGTGTTTATTATATTCAAAATTTTTATAGCTTTTTCAATAAAATATTTAATAATGTGGGTAACAAATAAATATCAGTAATTAAAAATAAAAATCCATAACTTAAAAAAATAAATAATTAATTTTTTACATGTTAGTTATAAAATTATATTGTTAATTTGAAATAATAAATGATGGAAAATATTTTTTCTCAAAATAAACATAATAAAATATTTTTCATCTTATTCTATCATGTAATTGTCAAAGAAAGGAAATAAAATTCAGTAAAATAAGATTCAAAAAATGATTTTCCATGGATGAATATTTTCCTTAAGAATTTATTTTCCTTGAAATAAACGAAGCCTTAGTTAGGAATCTACTAATTAGTCGAAACTGACGGATGTATCACATGTGGAAGTTAATTAGGGTAGTTGAAAATACAAATAAGTGGTTTCTTAACAAACATGGAATTTAATTTTAAAGAAGAATAAGCAACAAAACTTGTCAAATCCATTGAAAAACCTAAGCAATATACAAGGTTAAAAAAAAATTCATCAACTAAAAGTTATTATAAACATTACAATTGTTAATAAAAAAATATTACAAACATTATAATTATTAATGATTAAATGTTACAAATATTGTATTGAAAGATATTTATTATATTCTACACTATATAAAAGAATTCTTATATATTTTTAAAAGGTATGTTTTTATTGTCTGGATAAATATAAAAATTCTATTTAAATACTAATTGTAACATCAGAGTACGTTATATGAATGAGCCCTAATCTCTAATCATATTTTATTTAGTATGATTCATGATATTGATGGTGAAGATATTCCTACTGAATTTAAACAATAACTTTGAAAAAACAATAAATTAAAAAAATGAGATGATAAATTTATATATTATAATTAAAAAAGTCAGGTTATGTGTTTAGTGTTCATTGTTGTTCATTATTGTTCATTTATCAAGAGAATAAAAAGGTGACATTTTTTCATTTTAAAGCATGAAATCGGACATTCATAAAATTGATGAACTAGATTCTGACTAAAACAGAAATGAATAAAAAATACACTGACATTCCTACAATTTCAAACTCAAAACCTCATTGTTTGCCTATTTACATATTTTTCCCAAATTCCATTACTAGAAAGCCCATGGAACATGGTTGGAGGCAATAGGCCCATGGGTCCGGACGAGGAAACTGGGCTGATTTATCATTGGAATAATTAAACTTTTTAGTTTTTAATTAAAATTGGGGCAATTACATATTTACTATCATTTAACTTTTTGTTTTTATGTTTTATGAAAAATAAAAAAAAAATACAAAAACAGCTTTTTATTTACACAACATGTGTGATTTGACAAATCCTACATAACATGTGTCCAAACAAATTGTAAGTCGCCAAACATAATCGTCTCCTAATCTCTGAAAATCTACTCATTGTAAGATTTCTTAGAGACCAACATTACTGAGGTAAATTGCATGTTATTTTAATTCAAATTAAATTATTTTGTAGTTTTCACAAACAAAAAACTAAAATACAATTCGCTTTTATGTAATCACGGATGAACATCTCCATATTATTTTACTATGGAGGTGATTGGAATGACGATCAGAAGTTTACAAACTTAAAAAAGAAAGGCTTTATTCTGCATTCTAAGAGCACTTTTTTAATTTGATTACAAAAGTTAAAAATAATTTTCAAATTTCACAAAATTATTATAGAGTGAATACAAAATTAAAGGACAGTAAAAATTGAATAGAAATAAAAATAGTTTACATTAAATATGTACTATACTTTTAAAAAAGAACATACTGATTATTATAATGTGAATAAAATTTTTTGAGACGCCCAAATTTGAATATCATTTCATAATTAATTACATATTTTTCCAAAGAAATGACATCTAAACTTGAACATCATGTTTAATTTTTAGAAAAATATAATTTTAATTAAAATGTAAGAAAATAAATTGGGAGGAAATGAAATTAAATTCATTTAAAATAAATACACACATTTCATTACTAAAACATTTCAGAGTTTACGAAAGTCCAAGTCCAATACATTACGAAAATTTCACAGAATACAACAGGTTTTGAAAGAATTCAAAACTGGGAAAAACTTAATTCAATCATAACCTCACAAAAACACGAATAATGCACTATGTATGATTTGTCATGTACTAAGCAAAATTTCCTACACAATGCACCGCCCACCTTAAATTCTCTTGTCGTAAAATTCGAAACTTGTGTAGCAAGGAACCACCTTCGCGCACACAATTTATTTATCCTGAATTTCTGCCGAGCAAAGCAGGCATAAAATGCGTGAGTTATGAAACTCAGTAAACAACGCTACCATAAAGGTCAACTTTCATTTAATTTTATGTTTAGTCATAACATATAAATATTTACTTGTATTAACTTCCATCCATGTTAACTTAATGTAATAAAAATAACAACAACGACAAGTGAACAACAAATAACATGTCAAATTAAATTTATTTTCTTAATATTCATATTAATTCAATTTATAAATATATATATATATATTCATAATAGGGAATATATTAACAATTCATTAATCGAATTATAATTATAATCTCAATTTAAAATATAATCCCAATATCCTAATTCTTAAAATTACACATATACACAAAGTCATATATTACTTTTCATCATATTTGGACGGCAAACAAGTCAGAACGCGTTGTCATTCCAAACTACGCGATGTGACCACTGACTACGAGTGGTCGCTACCACCTCGCATAGTCAGTTAAAACAAACACGGGCATGAACTACGCGGGGTCAAAGCGACCACGCGTACTCATGTACCAGACCGCGTTCTATTCTGATTTCTCCGGCCAAAACTTAAGACAATTCAACATTTCAATTCATTCTTCGTTCATTCATACAAAACATATTTCAATTTAACCTACAATTCAAAATACCCATTCACATCATAATATACTTCAAATCTTAACTACACAATTCTTTCAACACCAATTTCTTAAATTTTTATTCAACATCCAACCACAATTTATCGTAATTCACAATTATATTTCATATATCAATTCACATTCTTTCATACCAAAATCTTATCAACATAATCAATTTATACCCAAACAAACCTCAATCACATTTCAATAACACATAATGCACTCAACTCAATCTTGAATTAATTTAACAAACCTTAATCAAAATCCCATAATCAACATAATACCACTAAAATCAATCTCAACACAAATATAACCACCATCCACCTCATTACATAAAATGATCACATATCAACACATTCATAATATCCATACCAAAACTCACAATTGGCATAATTAACATTTATGAAATGATCATGT
>CANYCX010762067.1:0-18424 GCA_948193385.1 Breynia disticha f. nivosa
TCAAGAGCATCAAATGTCAATCACGAACATTAGGAGTCTGATTCTTTCTTCATAAAGTGTGGGTTGTGAATGTGTGTTTGACTTAACATGAAATGGTATGGACGAACCTAGACAACGTAAAATGAACTTTTGTGCTTAGCACATTAAGGTGTTAGCCCATATGATCAAAGAGTCATGTTTGGAACATGATTGAGTGTTTTCCTACCTAAGTAGCTTAAGCTCTAGGTGTAACTATAGTGATTTCACAAAAAGTGGATCTTAACTTACAAAAATCATTAACAAAAAATTATTTAAGGGGAAATTAATTTCATTATAGGATTTAATAGGACCTCATCTAAATCTTATTGATTTTTATTATATAGGTTGTAAAATTACACAAAGCAATATGAATGATATTGAATTACGATTAGTCCTTGAAAGGAGAAAATGGTTCAAGCTATATAGATTATTCTCAAAATTTGAAAAGATTTCTCAAAATTAAGAGAAAGTTATATGTGTTTAACAAATACTTACCTCAAGAACATGTGAGGAACTTCACTGTCATTCAAAAGAAAACTTTTAAGAAAATACAGAGTGGCTTTAATGATGTGACCTATCTTATATTGGCCATAATGGTCCCGAATTGAAAACACAATTCATGAACCTAGAGGCATATATATGAGATTGTGGTGCACTTAAAGGGAATGTTCTAAGAATAAAGAGGTGAAGGCAAGGAACTAGGTAAGGCAAAACCCATAGGACTTCTTAGGTCTAGTGGAGTTAACCTAAGGCCCAATTCAAGTAGAATCTCATAATGCGTAAGAGTTGTACTCTTAAGGAAGAACAAAAACTGAATGGAGCTAAGACATCTAGTTCAGAGGTGTTTGTTATAGAGATCAACCTATCTATTTATACCACTTTGGTATTAGATATCAGTTGTGGTTCTCACATTTCCTCAAATTTGGAGAAGTTAAGAGATAGAATAGTACTAGGAAAGAATGAAGTTAAACTCCTTGTGAGAAATGGAGCAATGGTTGCTGTCATTAAAATAAGAGATTATCTCATCACTTTACCTTCCAAACTCCGTCTAAATCTTGTGGACTGTCATTTTGTACCTCAATAAGTGGGAACATTATTTCAGTGTCATAGTTGGATATAGATGGTTTTTTAATTTACCATTGCACAAGGTAGTTTTCAAGTTCGTTGCTAGGGCATTTTATATGGTTTTACCATGCTATATAATGGCCTATTTATATATCCTTGGTTTAACAAGCAAAGAGTCATTCTCTAACATAGACACCAAGAGGATTAAGACTTAAGAGATTAATCCAATAACTGTTTAGCATTGTCATCTAGTATACATAAGCAAAAAATATGTAAAGACTTCAAAAGGTTGCAGTACTTAAAATCATTTGACTTAAGTCTTATGAACCATACGAGCTACGTTTATATCAAAAGATGATTAAAAGCCACTTCAACAAATCAACTGAAAAGGCAAGTAACATATTAGGTCTTATAGACTAGGATGTATGTGGATTATTAAGTACACAAGCTAAAGGTGGTTATAGTTACTTTGTGGTGTTCACAGATAATTTTATTAGATATAGTTACATGTATCTAATGAAGATTAAGCCCCAGACATTCTAGAAATTTAAAGAATTTCAAAATAAGGCAAAGAATCATCTTAGCAATATTTTTAAAGAAGTCAATCTAATTGAGTTGGAAAATATATGAGCCAAGATTTGACTATCATTTAAAAGTATGGGTTTACCTCATAGGTAATTCCTCTAGGAACACTTTCAATAGAGTTGTATGCCCAATAGAAGGAAATGGATCTTATTTGATATGGTTTACTTAATGAGAGTCAAAGTATTCTTCCTATATCATTTTGAAATTATACGTTAGAAACATCTATGTTTTGGCTAAAATGTACTCCAATAAAAAAACATTTGAAAAGGACATCATACTAGGTAAGGATGGGCCACAAGTCGAAATGTGTCTTTTCTATGGATTTACGTCTTCAAGTCATATGTTGAGAAATTAACAAGAAGACAAGCGAGAGTTAAAATTCAACATTTGTTTATCCTACTTGATTTATTAAACTTCTCTTTTGTCTAACTTACTATTCACTTTAACTACTTTAATTTTTCGGTTAAACTATTAACTCCGTATATTCTTGATATCATCATTTAGTCATTAAACTACAATCAACGTCTACATACATCCAAGTTTCCAAACTAAACCAATAACCACATTAAAATCAACTGCTCGTTCAAGGATTCAAGTGGCTAAATATATTATGATCTACCATCTAAAATGACTTATTCCTTTATTTGTTTAACTATAATATTTCTTTATTTAAATTATTGATTTAGTTTGTTCCTAATGCCATGATCGTTATTCATTAGTCCACAATTATAATAAACACGCCCAAGTTCCATCTTAAGCCAAATACAATTATTCTCACTCGAACAACACTAATGTCATCCTAAAATCAAATCAAACACATAAACACATCCCATATCAAAACGTATCAAACTAAGCCACATTTCACTCCATAACTAAATGTTCACATTTAACACCATAATTAATTACTCACATACCCATATTTATAGAAATCCAATGTTAATTTGGATTCAAACCCAATGCCCAATTCCATGCCAATTGCCACACCCATACACATATCTTAAACAACACATGCAAATGAACACATATACAACAACACATAGTCTAATCGTACTTAAAGATCATAATTTTTCTTTCTTTAGTTTGCCTTTTATATTCCTTATAACATTTGGAAATCCAAGGTCATAACAATCCCATAAAACTCACACTTCAGTATCCTCATAGTAAAATTCACAAACACATGATCATGCATAAGTTTTAGCCACTTGCTCCATCTTATTTTGAGCCATTTGCTCCATAATAATTTGGAACATTTTCCCCTCATAAGTATAAGCCTTTTGCTTCACAATAATTTGAGGCATTTCATCCTTTTCATTCATTATCATGATATCACAATCATTCCAAAGAGCACACCACACAATCTTAATGAAATGTACATGATGTTTGATGTGCAATGCTTGAATGCATTCATTATGATCCATTTGCACCTTTAGCATAAATGAGCCCTTTGCTCCTTTAACATAATTGAGCCATTTGCTCCATTAAATATAATTGAGCCATTTGCTCTTTTAAATACAATTGAGCCATTTTCTCCTTTCATATAATTGAGCCATTTTCTCCTTTGAATGCATATGATCCCTTTGCTCCTCTACGTGACCCTATGAGCTCTTTCCTCCTCTACATGCCTATGAGCCCCTTGCTCCTCTAAACACATTGTGAATTATGATAGTATGATTATAAGACTCACGTAGAACCATAGATTAGTGACAATTTCAAGCAAGCACATTACTCCTTTTCACCTTTTTATTTTTCTAACACAACTCATATCATTCAAGTAAACCACAATAATCCTATCACTCATCACTCTTGTATACTCATATCCTTCTTTCATTAATTTCAATCCACACAAACACATACACATTCACACCAATATTATACAAAACAATCATCTACCTAACACATAAATAATCACACCCAAGCAAAGCACACAAAAATTTCATACATTCTATTAAGATGTCGTAGCGTATGCGAGGAGGAACGAAAACTACACATGGTCATAGCGACCCCATGTAGTTTCTCTGCATGTATGATAAACTCGTGGTTGCATCATAACTACACGTGGTCGTAGCCACCGCGTGTAGAACCACACCGCATACCCTACTATATCCTGCAACATTTTCACAAATAACAACATTTAGTTCAAGTATAACATTACCACTTCTTTCAACAACTTCCAGTTCAATCTCAACATAATAAACTATACCAGGAGTATAAGGACAATTTATTTACATTAGCTGCCCGAATTCATTCCACGAACACTCATGCTCACACATTTATCCTTTAACACATACCAATATTCATTAATACCAGATTAGACCATAATTTTCGACAACACAAAATCCATTCATATCAATTCCATCCAAAGCAACCATTGAATTCACACTAGTCATACAAAACATACTCATATCATGTCACACAAAGTAGCATGCAATGACGTACTCAATTATACCAATTATAAGCATATCATATCTAGCAAGGTAGCACGCACTCAAATACTAACATATAACATACACATGTCATATCACTCAAAGTAGCATGCGATTAAACGCTCAAAATATGCACATAAAATCAAAGGTTATAGTAAATCTCATCATTCAATTATTCCATTTCACATAACTATTATCTCTAAGTCATTCGAAACAAAATAATTCCAACATACATCTCCATTTGTCACCTAACAATAAAACATAATGCATTTTACATTTCAAGCATGGCACTTACTCCTCTTTTGAAATTTCTATCAACCCAAAAACTTAATCACATAAATAACATCCCAATAACAATAATTCCACACGATTCACACATAATTTAACACAATCATATCATTTCCATAAATAACAACCAATGATAACATTCTAGTCACACCAAAATGCACTAATTATTTCATGTAAGTAACATGCGATTAGTCACTCTAATATACTTAACCATACATTATAATCTAGATAGTTGAATAAGTGTAAGATCACACACACTCACCTTACTTTTGTATTACGCTTGTCCTTCTAGAATTTGTTGGGTTTCTTAGTGTTTAAAACGTTTTTGGCAGCGGAATAAATACATAAAACACACAAGAAGACAACTAAGATCAACATAGAATCAACTGAACACATGCCTTATACCATCGGTTTAGAATAGAGTTGCATAAAAACAAAACTTTAGAAGAAAGATTATACCTTTGGTTATTCCTTGCTTGACAAAATGGTCTAGGGCAATCTCCAAGTCTCTACCACCTTAGAATACACTAAGGTGACCTTTGTGACACCAAGGAAAAATCCCACGTGTGATTCCTCTACAGAATTAACATACAGATTAGTCGAAAACGTGTACTAGCACAGGGAAGAATACGTACCACCTTATTCGCAGTCAAACGGATGAGACTCTTGTGAGCCGAATTGTACGTTGATTATCTCTTAATCAAAATCCTAAACTCACGTCACTTTTACTGAGAAAAATCCTAAAATTTTATGTATTTAGGTGGAGAGTCACGGCCTTGAGAGAAGAGGAATGAGACGTTAAATTTTTTGTCTCAAAGGAATGAATTCTCCTCTCTCCTTTAACCCCTATATATAGGCAAGAGTCTTGCTAGGTTAAATCACTTAATCCTCATCCCTTTAGGATATATTAAGTTTGAAATCAAATTTAAATTCTCTTGAATTTGAATTCCAATTTGCCGTGGATAATTTAGAGATTTAATCTTTTAACTTATCCACATTATCCTTGTCTTAATTTAAGACATGCCTGTCTTAATTTAGGACAAACATCCTAAATTTTCTCCCTCTTTATTTTTTACATATTTTCACTTAAGACATCATATTTAAAAAATAATCTTTGTCTCAAAATTAAGAAATATTATTTCTCATCTGTCTTGGGTCCAATTACCAAAATTGACCCAAATGCCCAAACCGGCCCAATGGCCTGATTTTGACATAAGGTGAAACACCTAAATTACCCTCTTGGTTTTTTCGCCATCCATGTGCGTTCTGTAGGACTATTTAATAAAGGTAATGAGTTTAATGAGTCATAAATCATAGGCAGTCTCTAGTAAGACACCATGATCATCCTAAATTAAATAGCTGATAAGCAATGTCAACAGCCCTACTGCCACTCAAATAAATCTGCTGACCTTGATATCTTGATTTAGCATAAGGCATGTCGCTAACACCCTTATTTAGCGATAAATCACTTTCCTTGATCTCTATGACAAAATTGATAAAATTTGAATAAATGATCTAATCATTTCATTCGGGTGTGGCCATAATATTTCCAATCTTGCCTATCAAGCGGCCAGTGATATATTCTCTTATAGAGCGGGTCAATCCCTTCACTTCACTCCTACTCTCAAATATGATTCGTAGGATACCCAATCATACCCATACTTGTCAACCTTTTATGGCCACGTCAGGCGTATGTCAAAGTACACTAAAAATCACAACAAGAGACATAATTATTTCCAGTCTAAGGATAACAATTGACATTGCAAATGGTGATCGCTCTCCAAGTATAATGCTCTACATTATACCGATGCACTTTGCTAGATATCCCAAATATCTATGACCCATAGAACATGATCATCTGCAAAGTACATACTAGTCTTAATTCATTTCTATTCCCATAGAAACAAGTGACTAGGGACATTTAGAATGTTAATCTCAAAACTTCCAGGTTCTACTATCAAGGTCCTCAACCTTGATACCTCAAGTGCTTAATTAACATTCTTTGATTTTTATCAAACATATACCATAGGCCAATACATGATGTGATAAAATAATGCCTCATAATTTTATTACTTAATAATAAAAGTTTCAAACAATGGATTGGGCTAGGGCTTGCATAAAGAGTGAGTTCAGACCAGTCCAAATATTTCAACTGACAGGTGAGTACATCTCATTATCTGGCTATATTAAAATGAATGGTTAGATATTTAACTACGATTGAATTTTGAATAATATTATGTATATGAATTGATTATATATGTATGGTTACGAATGAAATGTGAATATGATTTCCACGTAACTAATCGAAAATGAAAATGAAACAAAAATGAAAGTGAAACGAAATGATGATATATGTGCGTACTTGTATGATTATGATGTGTGATATACGAAATGAAAAGGGAATCGTAGGTACGATTGAAATGAAGCAGGTATGCAAAACAAAAAAGGCATACGAAAAAGGTATGTGAACGTGCTTATGATTTTTATATGATATGTGATATGATATGTGATATGGAAAGGTGATGAATATGTGATAAATGATCGATCATTTGGAGACGGGAGTAGGGCAATGGAAGCTAGATCCGCATGAAAAGGAGGTGGAAAAATGATTTCAAAACTAATAGGGAGACGAAAGTTAGGATTTATTATGAGCGAGAACGTTCAATTTAAACGTATATGAATCAAAATCAATATAAGTTAAAAAGAATTGTTTAACGGAAAATGAAATGAATGAAAAAGAAAATGCAAAAGAAAAATGAAAGAATGAAGAATATGTACGTATGAAATGGGATATATTGATATTCTATATTTGTATTCTATGAAATGAAACTGATTTGAAAGAATAGTTCGTATATGTGACTGTTTAAGTGATATTATAAAATGAATTAAAGATTACTCGCTTATCCCATTTGAGCTATTAGGTAAAAAGATTGCTTTACTAACAATCCATTCACTGAATCTACATCATATAACTCACGCAACTGCGATGTTTGTTTTAGGTACAGGTATTAGTAGGGATAGACTTTTGTACTAGCAGTGTAAGAGTTTTCCTTTTCTATAGGTTGGACAGCTGCTACCCAATCTACTTCTCTCCCTTCCACTGACACCATTAGGATCTTTTGCATACATTTTGCATATGATAAGAGGTTGTTATATGGTTTGTATATTATGTTTGCGATTGACAAAGGATGCGTTTGACATTACTTACAATCTGTTCTGTTGATATGGTGATATGATTATATCTGAGGTTGAGTTGTTGAGATAGATCTGACGATTGAGTTGTATGTTGATTAATGTGAGAATGTGTGTGAGCATTCTGTGTATTGCTGAATTTGATTTGTAGGAGGAATGCAATAGGTATATGAGATATCTATATTATAGCCGTTATATAGCAATTCTATTTCAAGTATGGATTTTCTCAATAAAGAATGAAGGGCGTATTAGCGTAACACAAAGCTTAATCCATGGATGTGTTAACTAATATGATTGATATTCTGGAACTATAATGGAATAACAATAAATGAGATATCCAATATATTGGTATAAAGTTAGTCAAAATATGAAAAAGATGAATGATAAGTATCAATACTAACTTATATGCAAATTTTGAGAAAAATTTTAAAAATGTACATGATTAATATGGTAATTAGAATAGGATATTTTAATTAATTGAGGAGATGGCGATGAAAAATTACTAGTGGTATTCATCTAGAGTGAAGCTGTCTAAACCTGCTGGGTTATATGATGTAGATTCAGTGACAACTTTGGCAGTCCAATTTGAGCTATTAGGTAAAAAGATTGATGGATTGTTAGTAAAGCAACAAGTTAACCAGGTATCCCAATGTGAGATATGTGGAGAAGGCCACACTCGTAAAGAGTGAGAGGAAATTATTAACTATATGGGGAACAATAATCAGAGAGTACAGAATAATCCATATAGTAATAGTTATAACCAATGATGGATTAATCATCTTAATTTTTCTTGGGGTGGCCAGATCCAACTGGGAGACAAAACGTCCTACTCATCACACTATTTAAGCTTAGCTGAGTAGGGAATGCGAGGCTTATATTCTCTCTGATTGGGAAGGAACAAGATAAATTATCATTTGAATCACCTACTATAAAATATGTGGTGCGGGTACTGAAAGAAGTCAAAATAAAATTGATAAGTGAGAATAAGTTGGAAGAGCTCAACAAGGAGAGTTTAAAAAAACAACTCTCATATTACTTACAGTAAATTACTAGAAAAGTTAACAGATCTAGGTAACTTTTATATTCCCTATATTATTGATAATTCAACTAGAGAGAAAGCTCTTATAGATTTAGGCACCAGAGTAAATTTAATGCCACATTCGTTATTTAAGCACCTGAACTTAGGATAGTTTGAGCAAACAGAACTGACAATGCAATTGGCAGATAGGTCTGTTATACACCCACTTGGGATCGTCAAGGACAAAACAGTTAAGGTTGGTATTTTATTTACTGAACCGATTTTTTTGTAATTGATATAAGTGAGGATGAGGAAGTCCCTTTAATTTTTGGGAGGCCAGTTTTGGCTATACCAAGGACTCTTATTGATGTTACTGACGATAAGCTTATATTGAGAATGGAGAGCAAAGAAAAAATTATGTATAATTCTAATGTGAAAAGAGAGACTGTTGAGATTAATAAAAAAATATATGTTTAATGTTAATGCAGTCAAACTTGTAGTGCCAAATTTTATGTAGGATAATTATTATAAGAGACAACTATCATTATCAAATATGACAAAACAGGCTATAGAGATGAAAAAAGTGACACCAACAATAACTAGTCAGAGTTACAAGGACTGTGGGGGAATCCATGAGAAGGAGATAAAACCACCGGGAATTATGCTCTCCAGAAATAATAGAAATAACACTAATCTAGTACGCCAAGGCGAATCAGGATCAAGAATGAAACAAATAATAATCTGACCGTGTCTAGCTAATGATGTAAAGAAGCACTTGTTTGGAGGCAACCCAATGCTTTAAGTTTATGCATTTTATTTTCTGCTTTATTTTGATTTATTTTGTTTTTATTTTTTTATTTCTAGTTTTAGTTGGTTTTAATTCTTTATTCTTTTTATTTTGGAATTTCCTTATGTTTTTTTTACTTTTCTTTTGTTAGGAAAATCATTTTCATTTCCCTTGGACCGACGTGACATCCGAACAAGAGGTCTACGAGCTTAAATTTTTGCGAATAAGATAAAATAGAGGAAGTCCACTTCTTGTTTCTTTACTTTTACCCATTTCTCATTCAATTGCATAAATAATGTTTAATTCTTTATTGACTATTTATTAAGGCATTAATTGTGGGGTAATTTTTTCGATTTTTGAGAAAGTTTGTTGAATTTTTCTTGAGACATAATATATGTAGTTGTTGTTTCATGTGTTAGATTAACATGAATAATCAGAATATGTGAGCTACAGGTTAATACAGGTGAATAAGTTTATTAAATTCTTAAAGTTTATTTGCTAAGGGTCTAAACATGTTACTGTAATTGAATATATTATTGTTAATGTTAGTAGCATCACAAAAATTTTTAATCCCAGGAGCTCAGGTAAGATGGTATGGATCTCTCTTGACTTAAACAGCTTGTGAATCCAACAGCTTTAATGGGACTAGAGTTGACCTTCCTTATGGAACCATTCAAAGCTCGAGGTTAGGACATATACATTCTGATCTGATACATGGATTCAATAATTATTTCGTTGTCTATGAAATGAGTATTGCTAAAAAAGAGAGATGTATGGAAAGAAAGAAGAGAAAAAAGAGAAAAAAAGAAGATGTGTGGAAAAAAAGAGAGAGAAAAAGGTGAAAAAATTGAATAAGCTTAGAAAATATATTGAGAATAAACTTAGCAATCAAAGTTTCAATGTATTGTGCAAAGTGTGCAACAATTAGTAAAGTAAATGTTAAAACTTAATGAATTCAATGAGATTTAATAATCCTTGCAAGATAGATTGAGTAATTGGTTAGATTTATTTTACTGTATTGGTTTGTAGCTTATATAGGATGATTTGAAGTGTTAGTTTGATGGATTGAAATGATGATTGTATGTTGCGTGTTTTTTGTGGAGTTTGACAGATTTATTTTCAATTGAAATAAGCTTCATATTATTGTCAAAACGTTTGGTTGGATAATGTGATTCTTATTTTTGTTCTGTTTTGCTGGAAAAGCAAAGATTCAAGTTTGGAGTTGTTTGATAAATGCTATTTCATACATATTTTGAGACTATAAATATAATGATTTTGACATGTATTCTGAGCATTTATCATTGAAAAATAGTTTATTTATTTTTTGTTTTATTATTTATAGGTTAGTTAATGATTTTGGACGACTTATAGATGAAAATTACGACGAAACAGAATCAAATGGGACAAGTTCGAACAAGGAAAATTTACACTGTCATGATCTAAATTACACGGGCAACAATACAAGAATGTTATCATCTGTGTACTTACAAAAATGTTCAAAAAACATTGGGCTCAGTTACGTGTGCATTTAAACCTAAGCCATCAATTTTGACCCTCTCCCACCAATTTGACCATCCACCAAATTAACCCTCCACTAACGAACCGAACATAAAACACCATTCAATATAACCTCCATTCATGCAGCTGCCACCATCGACCAAATATCCATTATTCCACCAAATTAGAGAGCAAAACCCAATTTTCTAACAGGTAAGTGGTGAAAAACATGATTTGGGACGAAGAGTGGAGAAGATTAAGGAGCAGAAAGGTCAACTATAGAGAAATCATTATGATTTTCTCTGCAGTTAGCCAATTATTTTCTATCTTTTCTGTTACTTTTTCATTTGTCATGAACTAAATCTCTTAGACACTTAGGTTGAGATGAACCATTGTTTGTTTAATTAGATTTTGCATTTTTAGTTTTTATTGTTGAGTTGTTCGTTGACTGGGATTTAATTATAAATTATTTTTCCATTCTTGATTGCTTGAACACGCACTTGTAACTAACTTATTGATTTCTATAGGGCTGATCGAGAGATCGAATATACGATAGATCACTCATAATTAAAAGGATTTGAACGCAAATATAGAGACAGATTGACGTAAATCCTTAAGATTAAGGTAAAACTTAATTGAGTAATTCATAGAACATTAATGCGGTGTTAGTTAATTTAATTTAGAAAGAGATTTCAGGTTAAGTTAGTTAATATTAGACATTAATTACCTCGAGAGAGGGATTAATATAATTTAGGAATCGCCCTAGTCTAGTCACAAACATAACAATAAATCTAATTTCAATTGACAGTAAATAACCTTGGGGATTCGAGATCTAAGTGTTGTCTTTAGTAATTGGTTTAGTCTCTTGTTTTTATTTCTGTTAATTTAAATTGTTAGTTTAATTCTTAGTTTAAGTAGTTTTAATTATTTTTACTCCATTTGGTTGGCTAAATAATAGTTAATAGTGAGTAGCTAGTAATTTGTCTCTATAGGATCGACACTTGGGGTTCTTAAAGCCATTTACTGCACCGAAAGGTACACTTGCATGTTTGTAACGTTGGGTAGATGGCCATCACTAGTCATCAGTTACTTGTAAGAATGCTAGCAAATGCAAAAATTGATGAGAACCAGTAATCTCAATAAGCATAATATAGCATTAGCTCAGTAACTCAATCAATCCTTATTGAATGACCAAATATAGCAATATTATCTTAACAAAAACTGAAATTGAATGAACAGTTGAATCAATAAAATCATGAGAATGCGTAAGTCTCACGACAAAATGAATTAGGCAAGAGTTATCTCAACTAGACTAAATGTTTAGGTAGACATGCTAAACATAAGAAAGAAATAACAATTGGAAAAGAATGGGTGCCGTCACAACCTACCAAATTCTAAAACCTTCCTACCAAAGAAAGCTCCTCAGTTCTTTCCTTCAAATGGCTTTTGTTGCTGCCAAAATAGCAAACTTCCAAAATCCAGCTTCTAAAATTCCATTTTCTCCTGCCACTGAACAATCTCCTAGTTTTTCTTTTCCTCCAGATGGCTTCCTTTTTATCCTCCCTTTTTCTTATTATTTGGTGTCACCTTCCTCCTTTATTTTTCTCCTTTGAATTCTTTGTTTCTTTTCCTTTTTTAATCTATGGCTTTTTGGTCTTCTTATTTTTTTAATTTTAATTAGAGGAAAACAAGTGGGCCTTGATCATGTGCAAAGAAAACCCAATGTCTTCGTGATTATTGCTTACATCAAATGTCTTCATTATGCTAGAATCCAATTTCTTGTTCTAGCTCAAACTCTAGATTATTTCAATGTTGATTCATCAATTTTGTTGTCTCCAAAATACATGACAATTGCATAAAATAAAAATCAAATCTTTTATTTTTTCACTAAACAAAATATAAATCGCATAAAATGTGTCAAAAAGATATGCAAAACATAATGAAAACTTAGCACAATGTATGTACAAAAAAATCAGTCATCAACGACTCCCAAATTTTGTCATCATTTGTTGAAGCAAGATTGGCTTTGTCTGAGCACTTTCATTTTTCTTCATTGCACTGCTCGTATTTTTACTATGTTTATTCTTTAATTCACAAACAATCTTCAGTACGTGAGATCAAGGGGCATTCAAAAAGTGGGTCAAAAGTCAATTCCCTGTATTCTATGTCAATGGTTGTATTGTACTATCAAGCTTTGCATTAATCTACAATGAAGGAAAGAAGCATGTTATCTTTCATTAATGAAATGACATTTCAACATAGTATACTAAAATACATAATGGTTTCATATGTTCTTACAAAAAAAATAAACTTTTTAAGGTTCCTCATATATTCAATCACATATTCACCGTAATCAAACCTATCATTAACAAAAACAATGAAAGTTAGGATAATTCGCAGTTGATGTGTGCTAACTATAAGTGATGTAAACATATGCGCAAGTGAACGTAATCAAGTAACATAGGGGAGTAAGAAATTGACCAAGTTAGGGAAAACAATGCTAGATGTCATACGGGTTATTATTATTTATCAAAAGTACAATCAAATTAAAGGTTAATTTTAAATTAACTAACTATGTGAATTGAAATGTGATCAAACCTAAATTCATGAATGGAAATTGCAATTAAATGAAAAAAGCAATTAAAAATAAACACTAAAATAACATAAATTAACAACAGTCAAAGTAAATGTGCAAGCAAATGAATAAAAACACAAATGATTTTAACTCTAAATGACACATCATTCAAAAATTCAAAATAAAAAGCAACAGAGATCGTTAACTTGAACTAAACATATCTAAAGAACAACAAAAGTTTCAAGCACAAATGAGCTTCAACCAAATAGTAAATGAGCCGAAATCGTAAGCGAAGGTTTTGAAAATATGAGTGAAAGTCCTCCTAAGAAATCCTGGATAGAAACCAGAAGTAGAAACCTACAAGAAAGTAAATGATCATTAGAAAATGGAAATAAACTAAACTTAAATGTACAAAAAGTAAATATAGCTTGATCAAAACCTAAAACTAATGTGGAAATTGAAATCTAAAGCAAAGGAAACCTTAAACTCATAATGAAAGTAGAGGATTAAAATAAATCCTAAGGAATGTAACTATTCTATGCTATTCTAATCCTATTCTACTACAGGAGCCTTTCCCTACTTTCATCCCTCTTCCAATGGCAAGAAAAGCCAAAAAAATTTCTTTTTATTCTATTTGAATACTCGACAAGGGCATGTTAGCCTTGGCATGAGATGTTCTCTATGTTTTAATCATATGGCACGATATTAAGACATGTACAACACATCTCATGCCTAAACAGTTCAGCACAATGGTTGTGCTAAAAGACACAAATCGTGCTCATCATGGAGTCATACACTTAGGTTGTGTTGCTACGAAAAGATCAACACGACTAGCGCTGTAGAAGCACACATGTCGTGTTGACTCTTTACAGACCTATTTCTCTCTTAATCCAAGCAAACCTATTTGCAAATCTATCCCAAATCATAATCAATATAGACTATCACAACAAGAATCAAAATCGTGCAAAAACAGTGGATAACCTATAAAGATATGAACTATTATGCGCACAAAAAATAACATTTAAACTTAAGAGATATTTTCAATTAAAAATAGTTTTAAATGTAATATTTAGGGGAAAATAAGAAAATATGCAAGCGTAATACTAAATGTGGTGTAGAAAATACACTCATATTGCGCACACATCAGTAGTAAAGCCCAAATTATTTAAAAAAATAAATGAGTATAGTATTGTACCTTTTTTAAGTAGCCACTTACAAATTTTCTTATTCTTTTATGAGCACACATTCCAACTAGAATGAAGCACAATCCAACTAAAACAAACTACCTTCTTTTGGTTGAAATTCCTTAGCAAGCCAACGTTTCAAAAATTGTAACTAAAATTTTAAACAATAAACATTATTACTCACTAAATTACATGATTCACTAAGCTCTTAGCCTATTAAAATACAAATATATTTCATTTTCAATTCATACCACTTTCAATCATTTTACATTTCTATCCTTATCATAAACTCCTCTCAAACCATCTAGGACAAAGCCTTTGTGGGCATATCCTATATCCACTAGCAACAAATACCAATGACCACTACTGCCCTCATACGCATGGTGCATAGGAATACATATCTTCACAAAACTGTTAAAACCCAGATTAAGAAGTTTTCAACATTAATATTTATAAAACAATTAAATTTATGTACATAAACTTCATTAAATTTACATTTTTTACATTCTTAATATCACCAGTGTAGTGCTTTTTACTCCTACATGATTGAATCATTGATTTCATAAAAGATACTTTCATTGAATTTATTGACAATATACATTGTAGTAAAAAAAATTTACATGACATATACTTAATAATAACCCAACAATGTTTCAATGATAACTATTTGTTTACTGAGTTACCGAAAAGTTTATAGGCATGTACCAATATTTGTGGACGACATTTTGGGGATGAATTTTTTGTATACCAAGAACATTAACAACTGCATTTGTGACCCAATTAGATATGCAACCTCTAGGTCTCAAACTTTCCAAATCCCATTGACTTAAATAAGTACCTCCATATGAAAAACATCCCGCACTAAATCAAAACAAAAAGAAATAAACATTCCCAAATATTACACCCAATAAACCAACACGTATTAACAACGATATGCTCACTTTCATAGTCCATAATCATATATATGACCTCCAAATCCAAATATCACTTATGTATTTTTCTCCTTCCCGTCAAGTGATACTTAAATTCGGAAATCAAGTTTTTGTTTTAAATTAATTTTAGTAAATTATAAAGGAGATAATAATGAGAGAAACAAAATTGAACTCTTCTTTAATAAGTATACATCTCGCATTTCATTAAAACATTTACAACAGTTTGCAAAGGCTTAAGCCCAAATACAATAGAGTTTACAAAATGTTTCAGGTTAGGAAGGAAAAAGAACCTAAGAGGTCCTATTTCAATTATAACCTGACCAAAATACAAGAAATGCACCATGTATGATTTTTCATGTACAAAAATACAATATATCCACACAGTGCATCGCCCACCTCAGTCTCTCTTCAAGCAAGTCTTAAACTAGAGCAGCTAGACACCACCTTCGCAATCCAAAATGTGTTCTCCTTGATTCTCTGCCGAGCGTACCAGGCATAAAATGCATGAGTGATAACACTCAATAAGAAATGCAACCGAAAGTGGTCAACTCACATGGATTCGTATGTTTAGCCATAATGTGTAACTATACTTGATAATTTATCTCCACACCGAACAAACAATTAACCAAACATCCACACAAAACATTGGTTTCCATTAACCCTCAACAAATAAATTTATAGTGTGATGAAAAGTGTCAAACGGTTTGGGGAACGGTTTGGATAAACCGTTCTTCAAACTGTTTGGTCATTCTGTCCAGCCATAAAATCCGAACGGTTTGTAGAACGGTTTGGCTAGACCGTTCTTCAAACCGTTTGGTTGTTCTTGATTATGCAAGAATCAAAACAGCTTGGGGAAGGGTTTGGATAAACCGTTCTTCAAACCGTTTGGCTACCCTGGAATGCATAAAAATTAGAATGGTTTGGGGAACGGTTTGGCTAGACCGTTCTCCATACCGTTTGGGTTCCCTGATTTATAAAATTTGTCAAAACGGGTTGGAAAACGGTTTGACCAAACTGTTTCTCAAACCGTTTGGGTCCCCTGAATCCAACATTCTGCACCTTTGCACTTGATCATTGAATCTATATTCATTACAATTCACACTCACACTTTCCATAACAATTCACACAACTTCAAAACAAATTGTACTCTCATATACAACTTTACACTCACACATACATAATTCAACACAATCTGCAACCAATTAACATCATATTTTGATCATCTATTAATCCAAAGGCATTAGACAATCTCACATAACCAAATCAATCCAAAACCAATAAACCATACAAGTTGAACAATTCACGAAGACACAATCGTGATGATTTGAGGATGCATGTTTCTCAATGCCTTATCTAATATGATCTTACATACCCCAAATTCATTTATGCCCTAATTTGAACACTTTAGATGACGTTTGCAAACGGGTCTCGTCTGCAGGGAGTTAAGGTTACGGTTACTATGGTCCATTGATTTTTATGCCCAGTATAGGCCAAATTAATGCCCAGTATAGGCCAGACACACTCAATAACTAAAATGTGAAACGAGTTTCCACTGTGCCGCAGTAATGCATGTTTTATATACGACTGCAAATATGCTCCCAAGAGGCAGTAACCCTCCCCCATCTCAAACTCTTGCTCCCAAAAGCCATTACTAAATTTTACATGCTCCCAATGATCCCCAATTGTATGCATGATGTGAGAATGATCACATAACTCGATCATGCATATTCATGCTATGCTGAACCATTAAAAGTGAATCACGGCCACAACATCATCATAATCACAACACAGCCTCACACATTTACATTAGCAACAATACATATGCCAGCTAAACACATATCACATCAAACACACCAAATACAATCATCCCAGTCCAACCCGATCACATATTAGCCAAATTCATTAATTCACATTCACAACCAACCAACATCTCAAATACATAATAATACTTAATCATTTATCCATCAATCACCTATCACATCATAATGCAATCCCTCAATCAACTCACAGAATTCACATGCAACAAACATACAAGTAAAAAGGAGTTGCGCTCGTGTTGCTTACCTGGCAAATCACGCCTAATTCTCTGGTCTGGAACTCCCTTCTCCGGGATTCTGACCTCTTAATAAACAATTCATAATTTATATTAATCTCTTAATCATAATGTCATAGAAAATCATAATTTAACATTAAATTCATATTTATATGTTTAGATGGTTATATAATTCTATATTTCCTTTCTATCATTTGAAATTCTCAATTACCCTCATAAATTCCCTTCATCCTCTCTTCACTAACCTCATTAAATACTCCCAACCACCATACCCAATTACCTTACACAATACTAACACCTCCTACTTCCATTAATACCATTTCTCACACTTTTTCCTATTAAACCCTCTATCGATTTCATAACTTAATGTGCCTTCTCTCTCCTCGTCCATCCTTAATTCAAATTGGCAATTAAATTAACCTAAACAAGGCTCAAGGTTTCTTACCTAAACCACAGAACACAGAATTGGACTTAGGGTTCAAAAACCCAACCACGTCACTATTCACCTTTGACGTTCTAACGTGTATTTCAGCCACCTAACACCAATATAACCATCAAAAATAGCTACCTGAGGTTGATACATATACTAAGCTTTCTGACGAGCCATTTTACGCTTAAATCGGAGCTTAAACGACCTAGTTTTAAGGCCAAAATCTACGATCATG
The DNA here is from genome assembly GCA_948193385.1 of Breynia disticha f. nivosa. Classification (NCBI taxonomy): domain Eukaryota; kingdom Viridiplantae; phylum Streptophyta; class Magnoliopsida; order Malpighiales; family Phyllanthaceae; genus Breynia; species Breynia disticha. Next base: position 18,283 of record CANYCX010762067.1, read on the forward strand.
GGTGAAAAACGGGATTTAACAAATTATGGGACAAAATCTTAATGAAACACAGCCCTTGCTCGATCCTTAACTTTTTCGACACTAGGATTTAACGAGGAACGTCTTCCCTAGGGTTTCTTAGGTTTAGAGAGAGAAAGTAAGG
>CANYCX010762110.1:0-13620 GCA_948193385.1 Breynia disticha f. nivosa
TAAGATGTTAGTAAACTTGTGGAAGTGCAGTTAATGAAAAAATGGTGTACGTTGAGAGAAATGAAATAAATATTATAAGAGGTGAAATTTGAAATTTATAAAGGAAGAAGAAAACTCAATAACTTGTGTGAATTTTTGTAATACCTATAGAAGAAATTATGAGGAGAAGTTGATATATTATTAAATTTTAGGATGTAAATTTGATAATAAAAATATATAAAAGGATTACAATTTATGTAAAGTAGGATTTACTAAAATTGAAAAAAAAAGACAGATAGAGGGTAAAATGAAAAAACTTTATGAAAAAGGATGGAAATGAGAATACTTTGCAATCATGCATTCATGCTTCCTATAGAGTCAAATTAACGTTTTATAGTATGTTATAAAGATTGTTGTTCAATATAGGACAACAACATACATAATAGCATAGGGACCAGGGCATCAGCACTTCAAATACTTCAGTTGAGTAGGTGAGTAATGTAAACTCACTTTTAAAAGTTTGAACTGTGTGATCTCCTAATAAAGACAATCAATGAAACTTTTGCATGGCTGAATGATTTATACTTACTATGCTCACTGATGAATTATATTCGACTATTAGAATTGTAGAGTGTGAGATTACTAATGCGGCGTGTAGTGGTTACACAAATGCCACTTGTGCCAATAGTTTAAGTTTATATGTTGAATGTTTGATACAAATATTTGAGATGAAAATGAGTAATAAGATGCAATATATATGTCATGTAATGAATTTTTAAGGGTTGATATGATAAAGAGGAAATGAGGTAGCAATAGAAAGAAGTTTGTATGATAAATATGGTGGCAATGGAACGATGTGTGTATGTCTGTGTGCAAATGAGGTGAGAATAGAACAAAGCTTATGTATATAAATGAGATGGCAATGGAATTAAGTATATATGTAATTGAGGTGGAAATTTGAAGAAGAAAATGAATGAAAAAGATGGCAATAGGAAGAAGAAAGTGAATGATTTTCAATGATAAATATAAATAATGAAAAGAGAAAATGAGTAATATGATTTCAAAGTTAAATGTTATGTGAATTCAATTAGATGCATAAACGATACATATGGTATGATGAAACCAAATAAAAATGTGTGTTTTCAAACTCAAAATTTAAAACCATTTTTCCCAAAATTCGATATCATATAAGAAGTGACTTAACAAAAAAATCAAACATAGGGGAGTGAAAATATAAAACACGTATTTCATAAAACACGACCCAATAAACATACAAAATAATTTACAAGCAGAAGTTGTATTTGGTTTGAAAAAATTTCAAACACCAAAACACGAGTATCTATACATATGTACAATATCAAAACTCAAAATTCAAATAGGAACATTGGAGCTAGACTTCTTGTAGTATCGCTAGAAGATATGATCATTGTAGCCTCGAGTCCTCAAGTGGAAGTAGTTATCTACGATCTGCACATCATTAAACATTCAAACAAAGGTGAGTATATTCAAATACTTAGTAAGGGTAAATAATGTTGTGGTTTAAATGAAGTGCAGGGAAATTTATAGTCATCAAGGGGGTCGTGCTCATGAACACGGTTCATGCTCATCCCAATCGGAACGCTGTGCCTCGTTGAACACGTGTCGTGCTTAGTATGTCTTTCCTAGGTGACACAGCTCGTGCTCATACATTTTTTCGAATTATTCAGTAGCACGAGGGCGTACTGGTCAGCACAGGAGCATGGTGAGTTTTAAAAATGTCTAATTAGATATGTTTTTACTTGATTTGCACGCAACATTCATTTCTTTAAGATTCGTATTGAATCATGGCATTTCCTAAATCAATTTCACACAGAAAGAACACACTTCCTAGCACATAGCACATCAAACTCAATATATGGTAACCATACACAAGCACACTTAGCTTAAAACGCATAACCATACCAAATTCATTCCATACAGCAACACAGCAAACCACAAAGCACATGCACACAACAAGCCTTAACAAAAAGTAGCACACAACAACAAACTTTACACAACTTTTCATCTTATAACCACATAAGAATAAAGATCACACAGAAGCATAGTCCACATAGGAGCTCATTTTACAAATCACACAAAATTCAAGATCACACAAATCCCATAGTATTATATGAATGAAAATGTATCAATGCCAATACAATCCACACAAGATGTACCCAGGCTTTTGTCCTCTATACCACACAGAAGAGGATAACTCTATAGCACACAACAGAGGTTCGGCGCATAGCCTGACCAAACAGCTCGAAGCACATAGCTCGTACCATGACAGCATAAAACTTGTCCAAAATAGGACATAGTAAGTCCTTTGTCCACACAAAAATTGTGTCACACAGATGATATGCAACATATGTGAATGTATATGCCATTCGTATAACAGCACACAACAAATGAATCATCATGTCATATCACAATATCACACAGATTTAATCACAAAGGTAATCACATAGAAAATAAACCACATAGGTATAAATCATCAACACATAGTTCATTTAGCTTTAGCTTTAGCTCGATTTGTACACATGTTTAATGTCTCAAAATTTTGAAATGATTTAAACTTTTAAATAAATATATACAAAATGGGAGTAAATTTTATGCGAAATGAGTAAATAAAATTCAGAATAAAATTTGGGTGTAAGGAGAGTGAGGATAGATTTATGGAATTATAAGTTAGGAAATAATAAGAATCAGAATTGGTGGAACTGAGCGTAAAAAAATTTTACGAAGTGAAGAGCCAAAAAGGGTAAAACTGTCCAACCAAATACCCTGTATCAGCTTAAGTCTTCTCTTCTTGCCATACATACACCTATCTCTCTACACTTTTCCTATCCAAACTCTCTCTAAAGCTAAAAACTCTAGTCATCATCTTTCCTTGTGAAACCCTAGTGTTCGAGAGTTCCAAAGATGGTCTGTGATCAAATTTCGGTAAGTCTTTCTAGTTTATTTTAGTCGATCCCGAAATTCTATCTAACCCTAGCTTTCCAACCACATATATTTTTTGTTTGAGCTCTGATGTGAGCTAATGATAGCTCGTTGGAAAGATTAGGATGTCTACTATCTTTTCATAACCATTTTTCTTGTTAAATTATGATTTAGGTGCCCTGAATTCCTGCTAGAAGAGAAACCCTGGGAGGTGACGAATTTGGGTTTTTTGTGCATAGAGTTTTTCTGTGTTTTGTTGCTTGGGTGAGCTTCTTTAGTATTCATTGATATCGTTTTATGTATCAATTTAATTGGGTGTTGTATGGTGAGAGAGATGGAAGTAATAATAGGAAAATGTATAGGGTTTGAGAGAGGAAATCAAGAGTAAGGATGTTCGGAACATAGTGAAGTGTAAAAAGCGTTTCAATCGACTTAAACAAACTTATTGGAATGATTAAACATTAATGAAGGTTAGTGTAAGTGGGTGAATAATTAAATATTGTAGTTAGGAAGAACATGAGGTTTAAAATAACATTAATGGTGAAGAGAGAGAAAAAAAGAGAAAGTGAGTTATATAACACATATCCATACGATAATCACTAGTCGTTTATGTTTGCATAGTTACATACACATGGAATTGATATGAGTTCATAATGTGTATAATAGGGAAGTTGAATAACGGCGACGGGTGTTCCCAACCGAGCCATTAGGCGATTCTCGTAAGGTAAGCATCACGAATTCAATTTTCCTTGCTTTGTATGCTCCTTGTTTGCAAAATGTTTGGAGTAATTGATACATAATGTGATGATGATGTGTGTTGCTTATATGGTTGGTTGAGATATACCTAATGCGATGATTAGGTGTGTGGTTTATATGGTTGATGATGTGGTGTACTATGTGTGGCATTTGTATAGTTGATTGTAACCTTGAGCGATGATGTTGTGTATTTGCTTGGATGTTGGTTATAATCGGTTATGTTTGTAGCGCGTGTGGAGGAGAAAAATGGATGAGTTGATTACTTGTGTACATATGTTCATTGGCTATGTTTAATGAATTGTTGAGAAATCTTGTGGTTGAATACATCATAAGATGTATAACATGGAATGAACTAATATTAATGCATGATTTGGTTATGTGGATGTTCCATATTATATTCATGCATATTGGTCTTTTAGGAATCAAGAATTAAAGTAAGATGATGACTCTTAGTGAGTATAAATTGAGCGAGTGGTTATGGCTCTTGGGAGCGTAAATACGGTCGGTATATATCACATGTTATACCGTGGCACAGTGGAAAACTCGGTACACTTAAAAGTTTTCGGGCGTGCAGCCCAAGTAATGGCGATATTCCGGCCAAGTAAGGGCATAAAATCTATGGTCCATACTACTTTATAACCACACACTCCCGGCCGATAAGGCCCGTTTGCAAACATAAAAAATATGGCCAAGTAAGGGCGTAAATGGACAATCATGTTAGAAGATGCATTAGCAATCAATCATTTCTATCCATTTTGATACTTTTAATGTAAAGGAGTGAATCTTGTGATTGATACCATAATGAATGGTATGAAGTTGCAAACATGGTGAACCATGTGTTAGTTGTATGAGTGTAAGCCCCATTTATGTTTCTAATGGAAGTTTGTGAATGCTCTTTGAATCATTTTGAACAATGTAGGGAATATCATGGATTAATATAGGATTATATGTTATATGACTTGGTTATGTTTGATTATATGTTATAGGATTTGGTTATGTTTCATTATATGTGATATGACTTGGTTATGTGTGAATATATGTTCAAATGTTTGAGTTCTTCGGTGAAATGTTGAAAATTTGGCTAAGTATGGGGACAGAGCACCAGTCACGAACGTGACTGATCCCAGTTACAATCGTGACTGTCTTGCTAAAAATCAATGGGGAGAGTTTTCAACCAATCACGAACGTGACTGACCACAGTCACGATCGTGATTGGTTTTCGGCTAGGGTTTTAAGGGTTTTGAAAGGTTTTGTTAGGGTTTTGACAAGCCACGATCGTGACGCATATCAGTCACATTCGTGACTACCTTGCTGACTCCCATATTGATGAAAATGGAGGGAGTCACGTTCATGATTGAAGCAATCACGATCGTGACTACCCTAATCACGAACGTGACTACCCTAATCACGAGCGTGACTACCCTGCTGTCCAAAAAGGGGATCAACAATTTGAGGGTTCTTTGATGTTCATATGTATTCATATATGTTCATGTATGTTCACAGAATTCCAAGGGTTATGTCATATATGTTCACATGTGTTCATTTATGTTCATTTGTGTTCATACATGTTTAGGTATGTTCATAGCTTTCCAAGGGTTATGTTCATATATGTTCATGTGTGTTCGTTGATGTTCATAGGCTATTTTCTTAATTTATACTTATAAATGTGCCATGTCTATGTGTTCATTCTTTTTGAATAAATAGATGAATGTATGTATGAATTCCATTTTTGGGGAAATTGTCCATTTGGTAAGTGTTGCTCATTGAGTTTTGCGACTCATTGCATTTTATGCCTGCCGTGTGGACAGGGACTTGAGGGAACATTTTGGACTCAAATGTGTAAAGTTTTTCTGCTCCGACTCAGATAGAAGATTCAAGGACCAAAGTGGGCTATGCACTAGGATGGTTTGATCATTTCATGCAAAGCTTTGTATTGACATTTGATAGTGCATACATTCTTTTGCTAGGTTATTATTGAAATGGAATCATTTCGGTTCCTTTTCTTTAATAACCTTATGTATCTTGTATACTTCAATCTTCTTAGAGCAGGTTTCTTTCCAAACTGTATATGTGTTTACTTTAAGTAATACAATGTAAATTTTATAACGTTTTTCCAAATTTCCATTTTCAAAACTTCAATGATTTCCAAGCTGGAGTACCATTTCACGAGGAAAGAGAAATGATTATTTAAAGGAAATGATAGTTGAATTTAGGGGTCACAACAAGTCCCTATAGAACATTTCTTTATTAGTTTTTTCCTTTCATTTACATTCTAGCAAGTATGAATTAATCATACGAATGTAAATCGTACGCGTAAGAACCCTTACACGTAAGCGTAAGACACTTACCTCGACAAACATACGAAGTCGGCTCCAGGCTTAACTTCGATCCACATCTCGTATAGATGCTCCTATACGAATTCAAACATATACAAGCTATTAATTACTAATTTCTAATCTTGTTTCAGTTTATTAAACTTCTCTTTATAGCTCACAACATCTATTTTCAAAGTCATAGAGACTTCCCATACTAACCAACTCTTATAACTCCTTCGTATCATGTTCTTTATACTTAAATTCATTTACATAAGGTTCAACAAGTTCAAATCAATGAACTATAATAGTTCCAGCAACTATATCACTAGTAAATCCTCAAAATCAGAATCTCTAGCAAGCTACACTCTTCCATATACACAAAATAAAAGCATAAGCTTACCTTAGGATGATTTTCACCAATTTTTATGCTAGAACTGGTGATTCTAATTTCCAACCTTCTTCTTATTGAAGCTTAGGGTTTTCAGCTGCTTAATATCCCCTACTTTGTTCTATTTTCGAATACATGAGAATGAGTAGTCGGTTAGTTCATATCAACCCAATCAACACGACCTCGGGAAAGGGTCGTGCTCATGCTCGTGTCGGTCATATTCAACACACGTTTTTGTTCAGTCGTGCATGTTGTTGTTTTCAAATAAATTGGACATGTGGCCGTGCTAATGTCCAGGTTCGAGCACGAGGTCGTGCTTTTCTTCACACATGAGCATAGGTGAGTGCTCCAGACCTTGCTGCTTGCTGTTTTTTTGAATTTTTCCTAAATCGATCTGATTTGATCCTGTTTTAAGCTATTTTCCACTTATTTTAATTCCTACAATTTTCAGGATCTTACAAATCTCCCCACTTAGGAAATTTCGTCCCCAAAATTTAAAATGGATCAAATCACAAGCAACTCTAAATATGGTACATTTTAGGTATATACGATACTTTAGAACAATCCCAATTGTGTAGTAAAAAATAGCAGTAATAAGGTCCCGTAAACTCAAAAACATGCCTGTAATCTGTACCGCGATCATCCAAACTCGTATCATCATCGTTCATAGCTTATTCCTTCCTAATAAAGATCAAATCAAGTTAAGTCCTTTACTTAACTTGCAATCATAACACAACTCAGCAATCAAATCAATATATCATTATATCCAACATTATAATCAACAATCAGAACATATCTCAAGGTTCTGACGTGGAATCTGGAAACAGATATGGATACTGGCATGTTATATTTGACTCAACCTCCCAAATAACTTTTTTTTGGTGAATGAAAACTCTATTTCACCAAAACTATAGGAATCTCATGATTTCAAAACTGTCTCAACTGTTGATCTAAAATTTTGACCAGCTCCTCCTCATAAGTCAACTCTTCAGATATTTCTATCTTTGGAGCACTCAATACATGACTAGGATCTGATCAATACTGCCTCAATATCGAAACATGAAACACATCATGTAGTTAGGACAACTCATCTGGTAATCTCAACCGATACGCTAGTGGTCCTACTCTCTCAATAATGTCATACGGTCCGATATACCTATGACTCAGTTTTCCATGTCTCCCAAATCTAACAACCTCTCCAAGGTGAAACATGTAAGAAAACTCTATCACCGACTGTATACTCTATCTCTCGATGATGCCAGATGTAATAGCTCTTTTGACGATCCTGAGCCGCTTTCATACATCTTTTCACAATGTTCACTTTCTCGAGAGTTTACTGAATCAATTCTGGTCCCTCTATCTAACGCAAACCCTCAACATCCCAATAAGCTGGACTACGACACCATCTCCTGTACAAAGCCTCGTAAGGTGTCATCCCTATACTAGAATGATAACTATTATTGTACGCAAACTCAAGCAAAGGTAAGTGATCGTCCCAATTACATCCAAACTCTATCACACATGCTCGTAGCATGTCCTCAACTATCTGAATCGTCCTCTCTGACTGACCATCAGTTTGTGAATGGAAAGCTATAGTAAACCTCAATCGCGTGCCCATCGCATCTTGAAGACCGCTAGAATCACGATGTAAACCTAGGGTCACGATCAGACACAATAGAAGTCAAAACACCATGTAACATGACAATCTCGACAACATACAATCCAGCTAGCCTATCCAAATTGTCATCCTATCAGATAGCTAAAAAAATGAGTTGATTTCGTTAGTCGATCCATTATCGTGACGTCGAAACATCCCTGGCAAGACGATAGTGAAATCCATGGTGATTGTCTCCCATTTCCATTTTGGAATCTCTAAAGGTCTCAACTTTCCAACTGGAGCTTGATGTTTTGCCTTGATCTACTGATAAGGTTGACATCTAACGACAAACTCCACTATCTCTTTCTTCATATGTACCCACCAATACAACTATCTTACACCTCGGTACATTTTTGTACTACCTGGATGAACTGATAACAGTGAAGAATGATCCTCTGTCATTAACCCATTCTTTAACTCTGGGATATCAAGAACACACAGTCTCTCTTGATAGTACAATACGCCATCATCATCAAGTTGGTACAGAGTAGTTACCTTTCCTTTCTCGACTTTCTTCTTTATTTGGATCAGATGACCATCTTCATTTTGACGTGTTGCTGTCATATCTCTCATCTAAGGCCGAACTCTAATGTTGGCTAACATTTAATCCTCGATCAAGTCCAACCGCACACGTAACTCTCTTAAAGCAAAGAGCGACTCTGCTCTATATGTGACTGAATTATCATCCTCATTTCCTTTTCTGCTCAAAACATTGGTGACCTCATTCGCCTTTCCAGGATGATACTCAATTGTGCAGTCATAATACCTTCAGTAACTCTATCCATCGCCTCTGTCTAAGGTTCAGGTCTCTCTGAGTCGTAATAAGCTTGAGACTTTTATGATCTGTGAATATTTGAAAGGTCTCACTGTATAGATAATGATGCCAAACTTTTTGAGCATGTATGATTGCAACTAACTCCAAATTGTTTGTCGGGTAGTTAGCCTCATGCGGTCGTAAATGTTGTGAATTATATGCAATCACCCTGTCATGTTGCATCAATACTCCACCTACCTCAGCTCCAGAAGCATCTGTATAAACCACAAAACCACCTCCTTGAGACGGTAACATCAAAACTGGACTAATCTCTTCTTTGCACTTGTCATTCCATACAAAAGGAGAATTCTTTCTCAATAAAGATGACATCGGTCTAGCTATCCTCAAGAAATCCTCAATAAATCTACGATAATAACCTGCTAAACCTAGAAAACTTCGTACCTCAGATACATTCTTAGGAGCTTTCCACTCCTGAACCACCTTTAGACTAGGATCAAGTTTTACTCCTTCTGCTGAAATCCCGTGTCCTAGAAAGATAACCTCAGACATCCCAAACTCGCATTTACTGAACTTAGCACATAGCTCTTTTTCTTTCAGCAACTTGAGCACGACCCTCAAATGTTGTCCGTGCTCCTCCTTATCTTTTGAATACACCATAACATCATCTATGAATAACACAATGAAATGATCTAAATAAGGATGGAATACATTATTCATCAGTGCCATAAAGGTAGCTCGTGCATTCGTCAATCTAAAAGGCATAACAGTTGACTCGAAATGTCCGTATCTAGTCTTGAGTGTTGTCTTCGTAGTCGAGTCCTCCTCAACTCTCAACTGCGAATATCCAGATCTCAAATCAATTTTGAAGGAATAATCTTCCTCTCATAGACTAGAAACACTCGTCTCTTTCCATCAATCTTGATTCAAATCAATTATTACAGCTAGATAGGCATCATAGCCCCTCAAATCAACCTCGCAGCAACCACTGCTGAAATCAGGCAAGAAGGAATAATCTTCCTCTCACAGACCAGTAACACTCGTCTCTTTCCATCAATCTTGATAACGACATCTTTCGAATAACAGTCGACCACAGCCAAATTTTTGGATAGCCAATCCATCCCTAAGATGATATCAAACTCAGCCATCCTCAAAACAATCAAATCAGCTATATACGTTGACTCCCCAATTCTCAACTCGCATTGTCGTAAAATATGTCGCACTAATACCGTACCACCCGCTGGCATAGAAATAGCAACTATATACCCTGGCTGCTTAATACTACCTCCTATATCCTTTACAACACTCTTTCTAATAAACAGATCAATCAGTACTAAAGTAGGATATCTAAAAATGGAAATAGTATCGATGATAGCGTTCGGATCCTCAACTGCCTCTTCTCAGGTCATGGCATAAACTCTAGCCTGTGGTGATGAGCCTCCTCTCTGGATAGTCACGGCTAAATTGTCCCAGCTGGCGACATGTACAACAACACCAATCATCCCTGCCAGTATATGTACCTGTACCTCGGCTCTGAGGAATAGGAGGCCTGGTGGAATAGCTCCTCCCACCTCCAACTCCTCGCCCAGACTGTCTACTCCCACTTGTACCCCGAGGCGGTCGAGAATCTGTCTTATTTTTCTTACTAGCTAAACTGGAACTACCTGAGACTCTTTGTTGCTTTCCCTCAATCTTATCTCCCTTAGTAGCTAACTTTTCTACCCTGATAGTCGTCTCAAGTAACATTTCGTAAGTAAGGGGTTTCATCACAATCCTATCACGAATAGCATACCTTAGACCCCGCTCAAATCTGTCTCTCCTCTTTTGATCTGTATTGAAGTCCTCTAGAGCCTAACAAGATAGTCTAGTAAACTCTGCCCCGTACACAACAACTGTCATCTCTTTTTGTTTTAGCTCTAAAAACTTTATCTTCTTCTTGGTCTAATAATGCAGAGGAGTATATTTATGAGCAAATCTCCTCAAAAAATCATCCTAAGTCAACACTAGAGGATATTTCTAACTATTAGGAGCCAATTCCCACAGTTGTAGGCTGCTTTTTCTAACAAAGAAGTGGTATACCTTAATTTCTACTCAAAAGTACACCTCATACTTGTTAAAATCCTCTCTGTATGTCTCAACCAATTGTCAGCCTCAGCTGAATCTGTCATGCCCCCATATGTCCTAGCCCCCAAATGTCCTGCTCTCTCATCATCTTCTGCATCATCTCCTAAAACAGAGCATATGCAGGATCATAAGGGGGTATAGGCATTGTAGGCTATGTCGGCTGCTCTAGAGGTACTGGGGCTCCCCCCATTCCCAACTGAATCTCTGGACTCGACACAGTGATCAGGCGTTACGTCTCTAGGCTCCATCTCTCTTTGTTACAAAATTAATTTTCAAATCTTTAAGATTTTCAAGTCACCAAGCTATGAAAATCTTTCAAATCATAATTCAATGAGAATCACTTCTTTAATACTACTAAATGTGAGACTCAAAAGTTAAAACCATTTGACCCGAAATTCGATATCATATAAGAAATTACTTAATAAATAAATAAATCAAGCATAGAGGAGTGAAAATATAAAAATTCATATTTCATAAAACACGGCCCAATTAACATACAAAATAATTTACAAGCAGAAGTTGCATTACGTTTGAAAACATTTCAAACACCAAAACACGAGTATTTGTGTAACATTCTGAAATTTTTAAACAAAACCAAATTAATATGAAAACTTAAGACTAAAACAAAATGGAATTTAATGGCAGCGTGTTGTACCATGCCATACTTGAATTTGCAATTTGTTGACACAAGTAAAAGGCACGAAGCGTGCCTAGGAAAGATTAGCACGATCGACATTAACTCATATGAACGAAGTAGCACTAACCGTGTGCCCCTAATTCGACTACCATTCGATTATACTTACACTTATTTTTAGAATGGTACTCGAACTAGGAAGATCAATGATTGTTGAAATATTATTTTAAAACTTTAACATGGTAGAAAATAAATCATTTTCAGATTTACCAACTTATAATACATTGGTTGTATAAAACATAGTTCATCCGAGTTTTCAAACAATGAAAATATTTCAATTCAAAAAAAATCCATTTTAAATACAATTCATTGCTAACATATATACATATATGCATACTCATGTTTCATACACCAACATAACAAGAGTTCTTTAGTCTCGAGTGCACGGCCCACTTTGGTTCTTCGGTTCTTTCGATCAGAATTGGCAAGAGCACAAGATCTACACACCATCGCTGAACATCCTCGAGCCCCTGCCCATACGGCAGGCATAAAATGCGGTGAGTTGTGAAACTCAATAAGTAGCACTTACCGAAATGGACAACATCCCTAAGCAATTAACATGCAAATACACATATGTATAATATGTATATTATTTACCAATCTTTTAAAAGAATAGGCAGTTTCAAACTTGTTAAACAATTAAATCAGCATTTGTGGTTCACACAACATTTCAACCATTTTCATTATCATTTCACATTTTTCATTGTCATATATGTACTTTAACAAATTTTGTAGGTCAGAGACCTTCAGTATCAACATCATAATATATTCACAAGGTTATTTTCAAATTAAGTCCAATGGAACAATTAAACATATATCAACATATATGATTAATAAACAAGGTTATTCACACCATGTTTCCATATCATTCATGCATCATAATAAAAACTTATACCATGTGATACAAGACATCTAATTGAACATATTTGGAACATATATACCACTAATATTCATATGACAAATCTTGAATTAAGCATCCATTTTCATGATCATATATATAAGCACAATTGTCTAATTATCATTTCAATTAAACATATATGAATCCAAAATTCTTAGTCATTCTCTTTAACTTTATCTCATATATACCAATTGACCAAATCTTGAGCATTCACACTCGTGATTTCCTTGAATCACTTTCATGATTCATCCTCATTTAAGTCAATTTGAAGACCAGAAATAACATCACGTTCGTGATTCATTGAGAATCACGTTCGTGATGCTTGATTATTTAGTAAGAAAGTTGGCAGATTGATCATCACGTTCATGGCTCATTGTACCACGTTCGTGATGGTTCATTTTTCACAAATTTGGTTGATCAGAAGAGTCATCACGTTCATGGTACTTTGAACCACGTTCGTGATACATTTCCAAAACCCTAGCCAAACCCTTGAAACCCTAACTCAGCATGATCATCATGTTCGTGATTCATTCAATCACGTTCGTGGTTGATTTGTTTCATATGCATTTAAGTTCCAGAGGATCAATCACGTTCGTGATTGAAATCAATCACGCTCGTGATTGTTCTTTTGCTTTAATTTGGAAGCCAGAAGCTCAATTACGTTCGTGATTGGATCCATCACGTTCGTGATTGGATCAATCACAATCGAGATTGCTTCCCTTTTCTTCAATTTTGATTCCAAATTGCCAACCACATTCGTGGTTGATGTTAACTACGTTCGTGGTTGGTTTCCTGCTTCCAACAAGTGGCTAATTTTCATCTATACTTAACCCATTTTCCAACCATTTCAATCTTCATACATTAAACAACCAATTCATAATCAAGGCACATACAATTCAATTCCAAACACTTATAATATCATTCTCAAATTCACATTAGGTTACATATATTAATCATAGCCCCACCAATCAAAAGAGAAACATGAATGATTCATACATTCACATAAGGTTCCACTTATATAATGAAACAAAATTACATTAACACTCATCCCCAAAAGATAACCATCAAGCTTTAATTCA
>CANYCX010762138.1:0-10181 GCA_948193385.1 Breynia disticha f. nivosa
AGCACTCAACATGGAGGCAAAGACAAATTAACCACACAAAATCAAACCCAAATTCAGAACACCAATCCCACACTTCTCACCACAACACTGCCTAATCAAAATTACCCTTCATTAAAAGAAATCTCCTGCAAATCGAACCCATCATTCATCTTCACAATTTGGACAACAGAACCCATCAACCATGCATTTATACAATGCCATACCAACCACCATATATGCACAAATAAATCCATACACACCTCCTCAGTCCAATTATACCACCAGCTCTCTAAAAACAACAACTAACCAAGAAAACCATACCAAAATGTCAATGACTGAATCCAAATCTAATAACCCAGTACAAAATAAACCGATTCTTCTACCGGCATCAATTAGCTCGATGCACCGCCGCAATCCAAAAACCCGAACCCAATTTCACCATCGCACAATCACGACCTTTACTTTCCAAGCCACCCCTAATCCTTTTCTAATAAAACTTCTCAACCTAAACAATCCAACAACACTCAACATCTGCAAAATAAGGAAAATCGCTTACACACCGAAATCAATAAAAAAAAACAGAGAATGGCGTCGGACGACATCTAAGTGGAGGGAAGGTGACAACGGATGACTTTCATAGGTGGAACAAGGCGGCGGGAAACAACCAGGTTTTTCATCTGAAGCAGGAGGAGGATTTCGGAGCCTCAGATTATCCAACGCCCATCTCTCCTATAGTTTAAGTGAGATAAGATAAATTGAAAATGTTTTCTTGTAGTTTAGGTGAGAGTACATTTTCTTCCAAAATAGTTGAAAAAAGATTCTTATTTTCCTATTGACTTTTAATTTATTTTTTGTTGACTTATTTTCTAGTCCTACCAAACATCGAAAAATTCGAAAAATATTTTTTGAAAAAATATTTTCTGATAAACAAACGGGATCTATTTACTTTTACACAATAACTCTTCTAAAAATAAATTAAACCTCAGCAAAATCAATTCAAATCAAATTAGAACAATATCCACTAATTATCTGTCACAAAACACAGTAACTGACTTACATGAATAAAGATATGATTGTGTCTTACACTATACTATTTTGGCGCATTACATTGACAAAGACATAATCGTGTAATTGTTTAATTTGATTGTGTCTTGCTCTGGACTGCTTTGGCTTTGGTACAACTAATTTCTGTAGTTTTTTTATATTTTTTTTAACCATACTTTTAGTTATTGTATTGATTTTTTAATTTATCGTTAAAAAAAATATCATGAGATCTTAAAAAAAATGCTCATTACCATATTGTTAGTTTTCATATCAAACAAAAATCTACCCGACCCATCCTATACTCAACTCTGAACTCTAGTGAAATCTAGTTCTCAAAACTAGTAAAGATGCACTTGTAGAATATGCTAAACCTGAAGGATGAAATAATATTACTTTTAACTAACTAAAAATTATGTATATTTGTGAACTTCTTGCTTTTGCATTAATCAGCTGGAAAGTTGCCGAAGAACAATGGGATACCATGGAGGGGGAATTCTGGTTTACAAGATGGAAATGACACAGATTGGGAGAGAGGGCTTGCAGGAGGATATTATGATGCTGGGGACAACATCAAATTTAACTTCCCCATGGCCTTCACCATCACAATGCTAAGCTGGAGCGCAATCGAATACCCTCACAAATATGAAGCCATTGGTGAGTATAAACATGTGCAAGAACTCATAAAATGGGGTACCGACTATTTGCTTTTAACCTTCAACTCCAGCGCCACCAAGATCGACAAAATTTATTGCCAGGTACGCAAGTTTGAATCCAACTAAATCATATTTCAATTTATGCAATTTGATTGACCTGGATTCATATTGGATCAGGTTGGTCAAGCTTTAAATGGTTCGACAACCCCAGATGATCACTATTGCTGGCAAAGACCTGAGGATATGGACTACAATAGACCCTCTCAGTTTGTAACAGCAGGTCCTGATCTTGCTGGAGAAATGGCAGCAGCATTATCAGCAGCGTCAATTGTCTTCAAAGACAACGAAGCCTATTCTAAAAGACTTGTAAGAGGTGCTGAAACTCTTTTTGCCTTAGCAAGAGAAAAAGGAAGGCGAAGAGCCTATTCTCGTGGCAATCCTAACATCGAAAATTACTATAACTCCACTGGTTATTATGATGAATACATGTGGGGTGCAGCTTGGTTGTACTATGCCACTGGAAAAAATACCTATACTTCACTGGCTACAAATCCTGGCATCCCTGAGAACTCCAATGCCTTCTTCGGAATTCCGGATTTGAGTGTCTTGAGTTGGAATAACAAGTTACCTGCAGCCATGTTACTGCTGACTAGGTATAGGATTTTCTTGAATCCTGGATATCCTTACGAGGATATGTTGCGGATGTATCACAATGTTACAAGTCTTAACATGTGTTCTTACCTAAAACAGTTCCAAGTTTTCAACTGGACCAGAGGTAACTCATGAGGATATTCTACTTTTATTGTTTTTCTTCTTTATCCATTAACAGTTGTAAGTTTTCTGTACGCATAATTCAGGAGGGATGATCCAGTTGAATCATGGAAAGCCGCAAAATCTTCAGTATGTTGCTAATGCTGCCTTTCTAGCGTCTCTCTTCGTGGATTACTTGAATGAAACTGGTGTTCCAGGATTTAACTGCGGCCCCAACTTTATTCCCCTACGTGATCTTCGAGCTTTTGCCACATCTCAGGTATCCAACATATATCTATATGAACCATTTTGTTCCCTTAGTAATGTTTAAAGTTATTGAAACAAAAATTTTCTTGTCTATTAAAAAGTGGTCGACTAAAATATAATAAAAGGAGGGGCGGTGCTACACAAAAAATACATGGTAAAAGAGACGAGAGTATAGGAGTAGACAGTACAAGGATTGGCTGCTCTCTTTACGAGATTCCGCCCCTTTGTTTCCGCCTCTTGTCTCAACTAAAAGTCGTGAACCACAAATGTTTTCTCTATTAACACTACTAAAACTTGTGTTCTAATTTTATGCAACTAATGGTATACTTTTGGGAACAGATTGATTATATTCTTGGTAAAAATCCCTTGAACATGAGCTACGTGGTGGGATACGGCACCAAGTTCCCGAGACATGTGCATCACCGGGGAGCCTCCATACCCCATGGCAGCAAAAAATACTCGTGCACAGAGGGGTGGAACTTGCGTGATACTCGCAACCCAAATCCAAACACCCTTACAGGTGCCATGGTTGGAGGACCTGATAAATTCGACAGATTCCAAGACATGAGGAAAAATTATAACTACACTGAGCCAACTTTAGCAGGAAATGCAGGAATTGTAGCTGCTCTTGTATCTTTGACAACAAGTGGGAGCATTGGAATTGACAAGAACTCCATATTCTCAGCAGTTCCACCACTGTATCAACAGAGTCCACCACCTCCTCCTCCTTGGAAGCCTTAAATTGTTCTTTGTAAAAAAAATTGTCACGTATACACAGTAGACTGAGATTCTTATATTTTGAGATCTTCATATATTCGAGAGGTATTTAATGCTGAAATATTCTGGTCTACATTATACATTTATGCCAAGTGTAAGTAGTGGTCGGTTTGGTCGAATTGGAAAATAATTTTTTAGGCCAAATCAATTATAACAAGTTAAAAAATGACAAATCAAATCAAATCAAATCAAACTAATCATTTTTTATAAACCAAACTAAAGTAGACTACTCCTAGCAGTTTAAATTAATCAGATTAACGGGTTGAAAAGAGTTGTAAATTTCAATTCAATCCTTCTAACTTACCCTATTTTTTTATTTTAATAATATATTATTTTTTCACTAATGATATTTTTACTTCTTAATATACTAAAATTATAATTTTAAATATAATACTATAAAAATAAAAATCTTGAATTAAAACTTCAAAATTAAACTTAATAATCATTATTAATATACAATATAATTGACATAAAATTTAAATAATGGCCAATTCAGCTTGTATTTGGGTAGAGAATCTACCAATCCAAAGTCAAACTGAACATAGTGTATTTTGAGAAAAAGCCAAACCGTGACCAAATCAAATCGCCAAAAAACAATAAATGCAACTTAGTTCGATTTGGTTTCGATTTAAAATGGTCAGTTTAATTATTTTCTCGCCCTATTCAGACCTATCTATAAATAAAAGGAGAAAAAACCTGAAAAAAGAAACTTGTCACATCTTAAAAAGGAAAGCATTGAAGTAGCTTGGTAACAGACCATCGATGTAGCTTGAAACAAAGAATTGTATTAATATTTTCTTAGGCATTCATGCAGCACAGCTTTAAAATTGGCTCTAAACTAAATTTAATGGCAAATTTTCTTTTCGTCCTTGAGGTTTTTCATATTTTTAGTCCGGTCTTCTATAGTTTTAAAAAGATTGTTCCGGTCCTTGAAAATTAATGATGTTATATAATTTTTTAACGTGTCATGCCTACAAATACGATAAGAGTGTTTTTTGTTTTGGGAAAGACAATTGTATATCTCTTTATAACTTTCAAGCTAAAATAGATTAACTGAATAATATTTAGTTATTTTGAAATCAAAATAGATAATATTTAATTTGTTAGGGATTTAAATTTAATAGATTATGCAAAAAACTTACTATAAATCCAATTTGGGAATGAGCATTCTATTGTAGGAAGGATCATTTGTAATACTGATGGTGAGCGATGTTAAATAAAATTAGAAGATACAAAATTTACGTGATTTAGCTATACTATTTATGTGTCCACGGAAAAAGTTTTGTCGTTACTGAGTATACAACCAAGCATATAGCACACAACAGAAGATATTCTCTATGTATACAAGAGATATATATGGTAGTACATAGGGGTGCTCACGGTATTGTTTGGTTAGGAGATTTAAGAATCTTTGTCCCGTCACAAATTTCGAGAATTTTGATTTTTAAATATCTGTTTTGTTTTGTTAAAATAAAATCTCCGTCCCGTTTTGTTCCAATTTTCGGTGCAAAATAATTCGGAGATTCGATAATTTCAGTTCAGGACAATCAAATGTGGATCAGTTCGGAGATCGAAGATTATAGATCAAACCAGCTAAAGTTGATATTGAATCAAATAACAATTGAATTCTAAGTTAGTGTAGTCACTACATAAAATTTTTATTAAATAAAATATAATAACTAAAATCCAAAAAAAAATTGTTATTCAATCAAATATAAAAATCTTCGTTTAGTACTTCCAATCCAAGTTTAATTCACGAGTAAAGTTGAAAGATAATTTCGATTCTTTTAATAAGCTTTCGATTCAGATTGCAAACAAATTATATTAATTACAATATTTTAATTGTTCTTTAATTTAAGTTAGAGAACCATAATACCAAAATAAAAATTTATCATGTTAATTAGATCATTATCTTAAAATGTAGTCAATAATGATATTGTTAAAAAATTAATTATTTTATTGCTAATGTCTAATCGAGTCAAAATCGAAACATTAATTTTTTTCAATATATATAAAACAAAAATGATCTCAATATCAATAATAACTATACATGATTACTAAATATATCTCAAATTCTAGAATGTATTGTGATTCAATTTGACAATAAAGAAAAAAAATTATTTAAGATTGGTAATTAAACTTTAATAAACAATAAAAAAAACATGTAATTTCTTATTTTTACTTAGAAGATATAAAAAAAATTAAATAGTTTGTGATTGTTATACCAATAGAAGAAAAATCAATTATATTATATCATTTATATGACATATATCATATACATGACATATATAAAAAATTTGCTATATACTCGGTATTAGTTTTGGTTATTCAGTTTAGGACAATTTAGAACAGTTTGGTACAATTTTTGGTACAGATATTATGTAAGATCTCGAACCATCCCAAAATAAATTTCAGGACGGTATAGTTCGGTAAAAGTAAAAAATCAACAGTAATTTTAGGTTCTGGTTTGATTTGGTACATATATTCAGTTCGGTTCAGAATATCCTAGTCATATGAGCAACCCTACAATCCACCAGTGATATCTTCTCTCATTTTTCATGAGAGGGTCAATCCCTTCACTTCACTCATGCTCTTACTAGTAATTCTTAGCATACCCAATCATATCCATACTTGTCAACGTTTTATGGTCACGTTAGGCGTATGTCAAAGTACACTAAAAATTACAATAAAAGACATAGTGATTTTCAGTGTAAGGATAGATATTTGGTATTGCAAATAGTGATTGTTCTGCAAATACAATGACCTACATTGTATCTACGAACTTCATTAGATATCCCATATATGTGACCCATAGAATATGATCAACTACAAAGTGCATACTAGTCTTAATTCATTTCCATTCCCATGGAAACAAGTGGCTAAGGATACTTAGAATGTTAATGTGACACCCAAATTCAACTATCATCTTATGTTATTATGTTATTTCTTTTGAGATGATAATCGAATTCGGACATCATATTGTTTGAAATTAATAAGTAATAAGCACAAACTTAAAAGAAAATGAAAATACATTGATTAATAAAAGTATATCTTTACAAAGAGTGAGAAGGATAGTTTTGAAAATGTAACCAAGGTACAGAATGTTTTGGTTATGAGAGAAAAGGAATCGATTCGATTTCCATTTCAATTATAACCATACGTATGAAAAAAAATGCACTATCTCAAAACATTGCTAAACGCAGTGCACAGC
This sequence comes from Breynia disticha f. nivosa, assembly GCA_948193385.1. Lineage (NCBI taxonomy): Eukaryota > Viridiplantae > Streptophyta > Magnoliopsida > Malpighiales > Phyllanthaceae > Breynia > Breynia disticha. Next base: position 6,682 of record CANYCX010762138.1, read on the forward strand.
CCACCTTGGTTCTTTGATCTCAGCAGTCGGAGTCGAAATCAAGCAGTCTTTACCCTTCTCGTATCAAAATGGTTTCCCCCTCAAGTCCTGCCCACACAGCAGGCATAAAACAAAATGAGTCGCGAGACTCAGCAAGCAACCCTTACCAAATGGACAACAATCCTCACAATATATAATTAAATACATTCATTTTGCAGTAAACATATTATCACAATCAAATTTATAATACCAAACAACCATATGGCAATTCGATACCCAAACAGAACCTATTTCAAACCAAAACTATACATAAGCATTTTCCAAAATCCGAAACTCGGCGATCCACACGTGATCAGGCTGAACTACGTGTAGTGGTGGTCGAGTACGTGTTGTCGCTGCCACCACGCATAGTCCAGGTACCAATAGACGCGTGATCGTAGCTGAAGTATGCGTGGTCATAGCGACTGCGCGTACTTTGTTGCCACCACGTTTGGATCTCTGGTCTCCTGTTTGAAACATTCAACAAAACCTAACTTACACATATTAATTCTTCCTAACATCATTTGACTATCCAATTCAATCCTCAATCATCATAAATCATTCAATTCCACATCAAGGTTTCACACAAATATTTCATAATCATTTAATCATGTATCAACAATCAACACTTGGCCAACATAATTCATTTCCAATCATAATTCACCCAAGAATACCAAAATGGTTGCATACACATATACATTCCTGTCTCATTTCACAAACTTAATAACTTCATCATCAAATTCTTAAACATGACATCCCTTTTTCCCGCTCACACACAATCAATCATAACATCTACACAAACATTCTCACAGTTCCAATAAATATGAATTCATGATTGTGAATGAATGTCCTATAATCCATTACAATGCAACATGCGTGATTTAGACTCTATTTCTCAATTTACGCCCTTACTTGGCCATTTATTTTGACGTTTGGAAACGGGCCTAGTCCGCCGGGAGTATGTGGTTATAATTACTATAGACCATAGATTTTTACGCTCTTACTTGGCCTGATTAACGCCCTTAATTGGCCTGGCACGCTCGAACACTAAAAGTGAACCGAGTCTTCCACTGTGCTGTGGTAACGTATGTTTTATATACGACCATAATTTATGCTCCCAAGAGCCATAACCACTCCCTCATTTCTAATGCTCCCTATGAGCCACAATTTTGCCATATTTTAGTCAAATGCTCCCTATGAGCCCAATATGCATGAATGATATATGCATAATCATATAATACAATCTTGCATGCTCATGCCATGCTACCTCATCAAATGTGGAATTCAACCACAACAAGCTCAACATATTCATAGCATAGCCACACATATCTTACAAGGTATATATATATATATTCATGCAATACATACATCCAATGATGTTTTTAACAACAACCATTCTCAACACAATTCTCACCAATTCACCAAGTCATATTTGTCTGTCTTAAATGAAAGCTTATTTGATGTTAACCTTTTAACATGGGATTCACATCCCCAAATAATATTAGAAGACTAGTTTGACTCATCATTGACCCTACCATGTCTAATAGGGTTCAATTTCTGTTTTTGAACACACTATTCCACCGAGGTGTTCCCAGAGGTGTGACTTGTATTACTATACCATAATCTCTTATATACTCGCTACCTCGATCCAATGGAATGACCTTAATATGTCTGCCTAAATAATTTTTTACTTCATTTTTAAAATCTTTAGTGTGACCCCCGAATTTAAATATCATCCACGTATACTCCCCTCCTATGAATGATACTTAAACCCAAAAATCAAAGTTTAATTTAAAATCAAATAAAATTAAAATAGAATTTAATAAAGGAAGGTTGAAATCATACAAACTCATTTTGCAAACATCTATATATATATATATATATATATATGTATATATCAAATCATTTTACAAAACATCTTTAGGTTATAAAGGAAACAAGATTCCTAATGAATCCATTTTCAATTATAACCTTACCAAAATGCATATAATTAAATACAACATTGTAATGTACAAAATAAACCTTAATCCAACACATATACCCTACCCACCTGGATTCTTCTTTGTCAACTTCCAAAAATTCGAGCTTTTCACCTCGTTACAAGCAAAAGAAAAACTTTCTAGCGTCCTGCCGAGCGTTACAGACAAATAATTGCGTGAGTTATACTCAGTGAGCAACTTAACCACACAGGGTCGGTTTCATTCATATTTAAAATAATAATTTTTAAAATCACAGAACCCAAATTAATAATATTCTTAAATATTGGAACACAATCATACACTTCAAACTTTATAATAATCATCCTTTAATGTACCTAAGAAGAGCAATTTTTCATGTTCTCAGGTAAGAACGCGGGCTGCCTCAAGACTACGCTGGTGGTTCGCGAGTACGCAGACTCGCCCCAACTCCACGTAGTTCAATAAAACATTACCAACCGACTCTTTTAAAAGTACGCGATCTCAGAACAGACTATGCGGGTTCAGCACGACACCGCGTAGTCTGTTTTTTACCCCGCGTGCTTACCTGACTCTCCAGCTTAAACTTGATTAATCACCTAATTACATTAGTTATCATCATTGAACACTTATAATCTACAATCCAAGTTCTCAAATCATCATACCATTAACATTAAACACATACTAATCCCATTTAATCAAGATCACCCTCAATATAACATAATCATATCTTCATATTATTCACTTGGTATGTATCTATATATATATATATATATCTATTATTTTTACTTTCTTCAATTCAAAATCATATCAACAGCTTTAACAACCTTACAATCACCCACATTACTATCAGAACACTTATCAAACCTTTAAATTCATATACTTTCACATCACATCACTTCTTACCAAAATCATTAAATAAAAAGTCATATGATGCAATGTATGAAAGTATGCTAATGCATTTCTAATGCATTTACTAAACTCTCTCTTCCAATATCTTAAATAACTCTTGAATTTAACCTTTGTTAGATGTTTGCAAACGGGCCTCGTCGGCCAGGAGTATTGGTTATCAATTTATGGATCCATATATTATTGCACACATAGTGCTCCAAATTTTCACACTGAGTGACCGTGATACACACTTAAAATGTAATCAATCTACGCACAAAGCGTCCATGATTAGCAATTATAATACTAATCAATCTGCACACTCTAATACTTGAAAGTATTAAGAGTTTTCCACACGTGCTCGGTATAGTATGTTTTATATACTAACCGTTTAATCATAGTTTGTGTTCACCAAGAATCGGATAACCACTCCTTCTTTCAAATACTCACAAGGACTCTATACTTATGCTCATCAAGAGCCCTACACATCTCTCACTCACTAAGAGTTACCATATGCATGAATGTAAAGTGCATCTCATGCAGCTAAAATCATGCATTTTCCATCTAATCCTACTATGCTTTACAATCCGAACTAACTTCACATATTCAACCACTTTAACTCAATCACAAACTCATCAA
>CANYCX010762191.1:0-17084 GCA_948193385.1 Breynia disticha f. nivosa
TATATATATATATATATATATATATATACGAGTTGTATTGTTGTTTCTTGAGATAATATATGTTGAGGTGTATGATGTTAATATTATATGCATGTGAATAATGGTAATGTTGATGATGATTGATAAATTTGATATGGCATGAGAAATGTATAAGTATGAAATGATATAAATAGGTTGATTACAGGTCGATTTTAGGTTACAATATCTCAACACGAGCCGTATTTAAATAATATAAAGGTCGTGTTGAATGAACAAGGGACATGTTGATCAACACGAGCCATGGTCATATGAACTGCAGGCAACACAGGCCATGCTCATACACTGTTTTGCTCGTGCTGCTCAATTAAGTTTGCCATTTCTTTGTTCAATCAACCAACGATATTTTATTAACGGATACGAGTAAGAATATGAAATGATAAATAGAAAACATTTTTGGAAACAAGTAAACTCCAAAGCAATGAAATTTCTATATTATGCTCTAAATCTAGAGAATTTGAACCGAATAACTTCATGTAAAAGTACCAAGGAGCTATGAAAAATGCTATAAGTGACTCATGATGGAACTACACAAGTGAAGTAGACAAAGATAAACATGTTCTTACAAGATTATGAGCTTTTCATTATGAAGAAATATGAGGGAATCACCCTTATGCTTAATCAATTTACGGAGATTACTAATGGCCTTACTTCATTTGGAAAACCAGTACTCAAAAGTGATAAAGTGAAGTAGATCTTACAGTCACAACACAAGGAGTGGGATGGCAAGTTCATGGCTATAATGGAGTCTAAGAACTTAAATGCACTTAAGTTTAGTGCTCTAGTAGGTTCACTCTTGAAATATGAAATTGTTCTTCAAATGAGAGGTCTTGAGATCAAATTCAAGGAGAAAAAAGAAAAGCTTGGAATTAAAAGCATTTAATAAGGAGATCTATGATGATAAAGATTATGAAAATGAAGATGAAGAAGTTGCTCATTATGCTAAAAATATGAGGAAATATAAAGCACTCTTAGAAAGAAGAAGGAAAGAATTAAAAAAAAGGATGAAATGTGCTACAATGTTGAAGATACGGTCATCACAAGAAGAGTATAAAATCTCATCTCCAAAGCTTCCTCATGAAAGGCTCAAGGAACATTTAGAGAATCCTACATATCCACTTGGAGCAATAATGATGAGATGATAGAAAAGAAGAAACCAATCTTGCTCTAATGGGTATTGAATCCTATTATAGCGATGAAGAAAGTTAGGCAAATTTTTCTACAAATGATAATGGATTGCTTATTGCTTTTGAATCCTTGAGTAATGACTATGCTAATTTGATTAAAGCTAACAAGTTGTTGAAAAAGAAAAATAGGATGCTAGAAGATGAGAATGATGATTTTATTAGACAATTAAATAAATCTAGTGATCATTCTTAATGCATGATTGACTATGATAACTTGAGAGCTCAACTTAATAATGCTAAAGAGGAACTCAATTGCATCATTGCTAAGTATACCAATGTAAATGACAAGTTTGATAAGATAATAAATGTGCAAAGGTATATTTTATTTATATTTGGTTTAGGTAGTGATGAGTTTGAAAATTGATATAATACTTTTACTTGTTTAGCTCATAGAAGAACAATTAAGGTGAAACATGTGTGGGTTCCTAAAGGCACAATAGTACCTAATGTTGTATATGACTAACCATCATGGACCCAAGTTAACTTGGATACCAAAATCTAAAAAGGCTTTGTTGTAGGTAAAATAATGAAAGGAGACACCTCTTAATTATTGAAATGTGATTTACGATTTTTTAAATCATTAAAATAGAAACAATGGTGGATAGAGATTCGAGTTGATTCATATAGTTGAAGGTGATTTTAATTATGTTCATTGATTTTTTTAATAATTACGTGTTTTTTATTTTTATGATATGTTGTTTTGATTTTTTTTATTTTGATTATGTGTTTTATTTTGAGCATATATTATTTAATGATTACATGTGTTTGATTTTAATTATTTGTTGTTTCTTGATGATTATGTGTTTTGATTTTTAATTTTGACGATTTTAAGTTATGATTGATTAACATGTTGAAATGTTGGAATAATGTATACATGTGTATTGATGTTAAATGTTATGAATTGATAAAATGTGTTTTGATGAAATGACAATATGTTTGATTCAAAAATTGATTAATTTGATTGAAGAAATCTATTTCTATATAATGACTAAATGAAATTGACAGTGATTTAAAGATGTGTATAACGCATATTTATGATATGGACACTTAATGATGTTATATTGATAGATTAATATTGCAATCTGTATTTAAATTACAGTTTAAGCATGCTTAAATCATATTCATCCATTTAAATGGTCATTAGATTTGTGGAATATGATTTATAGATTATAGTCAAGATCGTTCAGGTTATAAAGTATAAATTTGCAGAATATTAACTTGTGTTAACTAACTTTAAAGTAACTTAAACTAGCAAGTAATGTATATATGTTACATGGCCCATAATGTACGTTGATCATAATCTAAAAAATCTGGGTTTATGTCATGATTAGCATAACTTAAGGTTAGCGCTAATGTACATTAAGCTTTAACACATGTTACTATGCTAAGTAATGCACGTTAACATGAACATACAGTAGAATACACTTTCCACTCAACATACACACAAACCTATTCTCAAATTTATTCCTTCTCCACTAAAAATCAAAGTTAAAACCCTCATATTATAACCACCAATATTCAAATAATAAAGACTATGTGCTTAATCTAGAATGCTTTATGATAAATACATTACCATTTATAATATCAAAAATGTGCAAATGGTTAAGATTAAGAGATGATAGTGATAAAATTGTCTAGAAGTAAATATTTTATTTGAATTTAATTCTTTATAATGATTGAGTACAATGGTGAAAGTGCTTTGGAACGAAGTATAGATAAGATGGGCAGACATAGTCTCTAACAATTAAATAAACATCTAAAGAAACATTTCATCTTACATCTCATGTTTATTATGTTGCAATTATATTATTCATAGGTAATTTGTAGAACTAAAAATAGCTCTAAAGGGGGGGGGTAATAGAACTATTGACAACTTTTGATTCTTTTTGCAAAATTTGAACTATAGAACAAGAACACACAATATAGAGTGGTTCAGCCCTAACACCTACATCCACTACCTAAGCTCCCACTTATGATTTTGGAAAACTCTTGGTCATTATCTCAGTTTCAAGCTTAGTGAGAACTTCCTTACACACTTGATTTTCAGCTCAAACAACCTTACACTTTGATTTGACTTATGGCTCAAATCCTACCTTACAAGAAAGATGAACTATTCTATAACAATTGACAAGATAAAACTAGTTGTGCTAAGATAAAGAATAGACAATGTGTATATTATTTCTTGCATAAATGAATTATGAACACTAAAAGAGCTTGAAAGAATTTTGTATAGACTGTTTGAATCTTTTGAATGTTATTCTCTTCTTCTTTCTTCTGATTCTTCAGCCTTTTATACCTCCTTTTGAAAATATAGACGTTAGATACAAAGTATGTCCCAATTAGAGGTCTTGAAAATAATGCTTTTTGTTGCAAAGCACTTTTTGGTCAGCTAGCCCAAATGTTGGTTGACTGAAAATTCTTCTACTTGAGTAGCTTGATCTTTTAGTCAACTAAGAATAATTCTAGTCGAGTGCACTTCATTCCAATAGAAATTTGGCAATTTTTGCTCCTATCTACTCAACTAGCATGCCTCTTGGTCGACTAAAATTCTTCATTTCTAGTTGGATATGAATGTGTTTGATCGACTAATAAGTTCTCTTCAAACAACAACATTCAAATTTGAACTTCAATCATTAATGTGTCGCCCTAAGCCTGATTTAATCATGATTATTTCCGTTAAGCATGCAATTTGTCACCAGATAACCGTTATGCTCATTTTTTTGCAAAAAACACCAGTTTACTCTACTAGGTGCAATTCTGGTTGATTGGAATGCCCATCAATATGCATACTTGAGTTCAATTATTCTTACTTGAGTCCAAACTAGTTCCTGGTTGACTAGATGTAGTCTTAGTTGACTAGAAAGTTGTTCCAGAACATCTTTGGCCATTCTAATTGTTGTTCCTCTATCATTTGTCAGGCTATTAAATATGATTTATCCTGAAAATATTTTTTATCAAGTTCATAGATTTCCAACATTATCAAAATAAAGGAAGGACTTAATGTTCACCAACATTAGTCCACTATACTTAAAATAACATTTTCACTGGACTTATAACATTCATATTATGATATCTTATGTGCATCTTGATTATGATATTATAAATGTTTTATATTGTGTGCATTTAGATATTATTTTTGATCCACATGTTTTCCATGAGTAAATACAATATTGAAACTAATTTTATTGCAAAACTAAAATGTGTATCTCCTATGTATTTTATGGATTATGTGTTCTCGTTGATGTTTAGATGTATGCAGTTTGTTGTTGAGAATAAAACATGAAAGTCATATAACTAAAAGGAGGATTGATTAAATAGGCACACTTTGACAAATAAAGGGGAAGAAAGTTAAATAAATTTGCATAAAGAAAGAGTGAAATTGATATGCAACTTGACTAGTTATGTGATATGTTTGATAGAACTTATTTTGAAAAATGCCAAGATAAAGGGGGATTTAAATAAATATTTAATAGGGAGTCACATATTTAAGGGGAGAAAGAAATTAAATCATTGATTGACATCATTCTTATGCATATAATATTTCATATCTTATTATTGCATTATTCTAAGTACCTTATACCATAATTGAAATTATTTGAACATTTGTAAACTTGATGATTGTGCTCTTATGTTTTGATCTTATGAAAGCTTATAAAGCTTCTCTTGTGCGTTGAGCTTAATTGTTTCATAGTTTATTGAATTCACTATTGTTTCATAGTTTTTTTGTTCATGATGAGAAAGGGAGAGATTGGCTATTATATTTTTAACATTTGATAAAAAGGAGGTGGCATCATCTTTAAACAATGTTTAAATGCCCAATGACATATTTCAATTACTCATGCATTTTGACATTTCTTGATTTCATTGGATTTTCATTCCCTTGTTGGAATTATAAAGAAAATGCATATATGAAATTACAAATGAATATTGCTTGACTGTTGATTTTCTTGGTTGATTATTGAAAGGGGAAGTCACATTTTTAGGAGGAGTTTTATCTTTTAATGTATGAAAAAAGAGAGAGAATAATGATGACATTGATCTTATTGATTTTGTGCTTAATGCTTAGTATATCTTTTCAATATATTGTGGAACTAACCTCGTGGACAAAGTTGACACCTTGATTATGCTATCTTGTATGTGCATTTTTACTATGTTGATACTTGTATCAGTTTTAGTGGTTTTGACAATATCAAAAGGGAGAGATTATTGGATCAAGAGTGATCAACATTCAGTCCCTTCTATGTTTTGATAATGGCCTAAGTGTCAAAATTAATAAAGTTGAGTTTTAAGTCATTCAAAAGATGAAAGCAATCTGAGTTATACATGTAAAGCACATTAAGAGACAATAATGTACATTAGGAAGTAGGTAATGTACGTTAATTGGTGGTAAGACACATTACTTTATAAAGTTAATTCATAAAATTAATCAGGGGTACGTTACAAAGATTTAAGAAGTAGGCAATGTATGTTAAGATTTCTCACTTGGCTAGAAAGCAATTGTGTAAGAGTTCTCACTTAGCTAGAAAGTGCTTTTTCGTGAAGTGTTTGAAAATCCTTAGTAGGGTTCTAAGGTAGTTAAGGTAGGCTGGTTAGTGCTGAACCACTAAAATTCCTTGTGTTCTTTATTTCTTTTTATTAGTGCCACCAAATGTTCGATTGAATTTTGCAAAGTAGCCACACATCGGGCTATACACGATTCAACCACCCTTCTATGAATTACTACCCCTAGAATAGTGTTAACACAAATTCATATATACATTTTATGAATTACTACCCCTAGAATGGCGTTGCAATTGACTCCTTTTAGTTAGGAGTGACAATTTACGATGAGATATTTCTATCTCACATGCAAAAACTAAAGTTATTGACTAACGAGCATATGCTTGAATACACATCATATATCAATAACTAAACCACAACAATCACAATTGACTAACAAAATAACTTTATTAAATAAAAAAAAATACTTTTTTCTGTTCACCTCATCTTGATTCCATATGACAGCAAAATAATAAGTGTAACGTCCTGGAATTTATACGAATTAAGTTATATGAAAAATAACTTAAAATAGAAGAAAATCATATCAATTCAGTTAAGTGTAGAAAATTCTGTAGAAAATTACAGTGAGCACGGTCATAAGCACGCCCCCGTGCTCATGGGTGCTAAAGAGCACGACATCATGCTTGTGTTTGGGAAATTAGCACGACTCATGTTGAATTAACTGCAGAATGACACCGTGCATGATGGAACAAGACCACATGCTGAGGAAATCAGACATGATCAAATGGCACGACTTGTGCTCATGGTCGTGCTGAATGAGCTGAAATGAACTAATCGATTGACTCAATTTAGAATCAAGCAGGTCGATTGGGAAACCCTAATTCCATTCCAACCATTGATTTCAACTAGATTTAGCAAGAAAAAATGGAAATTCTTGCAAGAATCAAGCAAGAAAGTCATCTAAGGTAAGAACTAAACTTCTTTTTACTTAGATGAGTATTGAACTTATTGGATTGCTATTGAGATGAGGTGTAGCTGTTGTGTTTAGATACTAAAAACTGATTTGGAATGATATTTAGGAATGTAATTAAGTTAATGAAGGATTTATGAGTGTTTTATTGTATAGGAGGATCTAGAATAATTGGGAGCAGTTGAGTCGGTGAAGCGATACTATATTTACACGTATTTCGAGTAAGTGGTTTCCACTTACGACGTTATATATACGAGTATTTTGTATGGTTGTAATATTAATCCTAATCAAGTATATTTATACTTAAAGATTAATGAAGAAAGAAAGAAGAGCTTAAAGCTTGATAATTAAGAATAAAGTATGTGAATGTTCATATGTGTATTATGTTTAACTAATATGATAAGCTTGATGATATTTCTAGCTTGTGATTTATATGAGCATGATTTTGTGATTTTGATTTGTATGCTCTGTTGGATTCCATACCGAATTGATTTTATGTTGACTTGTAGTTGACATTGTGTATATTTTAGCATGTGATTTGCTATGGCATATGAAAGCATGAGATTTGCTTTGTTTTTTAGCATACATGTGTTATGTGAGGCCATTTGAATGCATATATTCATTTGTGTTGGATGATTTGTGTGACACTGGGCCAGATTAGTAGGTTGGACCTACAGATTACTTAGCGTGTAATGCGCACTGTCAGTTGAGAGATTCCTGGAAGGTTGGCTGAGAGATTCCTGACGAGTCAGTTGAAAGATTCCCGACGATTTTTGCTTTAGATTCGCGATGCGGTTGAGAGATTCTCGATGCCGGTGAGATGCCGAAGGATGTAAGCCCCGGGCATTCGCATATGTGTGTGTGCGTGTTATTCATTTGCATACACGAGGCATTTATCATTCATTATGGCATAATTTTGATGATGTTTATATTTGAATTATGGATTAATATGATGGATTTCATATGTATTGTGTATTGGCATATTTTGGTACTTAATGATAGTCTTTGCAAACAAGTGATATTATGTGTGTTTTGATTATGAAAACACTGCTGGTATGGTTAATAGTGTATATTGAATATGTTGATATATGCATGAAACGTGTTCGCTAGAAATTGAGTGAAAATAGAAATTAAGGTATCAAAACAGTAGCTCAGCACGACCCCGTGCTGACCAGCACGCCTCGTGTTTCTGGGATAATTTTGGAAATGTGATGAGCACGTCCTTGTGCTCTAGGGTAACATGATCGTGTTACCTGGGTTTGTGTTATATGAACACTGCTCGTGTTGATTTGACACAACGTGTCAACTGGGAAAGCTGTTGAGCACGTCCTCGTGTTCATTCAGCACGATCTCGTGCTGTTTCCATGCACTTCATTTATTCAATATTCTGATTGCCACTTACTGAGTATTTGTGAATACTCACCTGTTTGAATGTTGAATTGTGGTATAGATCATAGGTAGCTGCCATAGACTGATTACTGGTGATCAGAGGATTATCAGAGTTGATTTTGAGGTCCGGCTCCAGGATTTTGTTTTCAGCTTTTGCATTGTACATTTATGCATAAATATATAATAATGTTTTTGGTTTTGCATATGTATAATATTTTGTAAACTATTGACCCGAGTGTGTTTTATAAAAGTAATGTAAATTATTTTCTCTTTTTATTAAAAATTGGGTTAAAATTTAAGGAATGGTTTTAAAAATTTGAGGTCCACATTTAATGGTATCAAAGCAGGGATTAAATTCTCTACAGACTGTGCCAATAAATGGGACATGTGTGTGGATTTAAAAAAGCTAAAAATTTGAATTTGATTTTGAAACAGATGGAGCCTGGAGATGATATTTCTCCTGATCACACAATTGAGTCCAGAGATTCACTAGAAGTACAAAGGTCATTACCAGCATCCCCAGTACTTCTAGAGCAGCCTATAGTACCACCTACGATGCCTATTCCACCATACGACCCTATGTATGCACCATTCTAGGAAATGATTCAAAAGATGATGCAAAGTCAGGGATAGGGTCAAGCTGCGAAAGAAACTGAGAAAGAAAAAGGTTTGGGAAGCAAATCAAAGTTGACTATTGATACGAACTTTGCAGAAGTTCGAAACCAAGGGGCTAAGTTATTTGAGGGCATTACAAATCCAAAACAAAAATTGAGGCATACCACTTCTCTTTTGGATAAATCAGTTTAGAACTGGTAAGAAGCAGTGTCTGATAGTCAGAAAGATCCTCCTTTCTGACTTGGGGTAATTTTCTAAGGAGATTTGCTGAAAATCTACTCCTCCACATTTTTAGACAAAAAAGAAGATCTAGTTTCTTGAGTTGAAACAAAAGGAGATGTTGTCGTTGAGTATGAGGAAGAGTTCTCCAGATTGTCTCAATATGCTCCAAAAGATGTGGACACTGATCAGAAAAGGAGGGATCGATTCGAGCGAGGTTTGAGGTATGCTATTCGGGATAGGATTGCCTTGAAACCTCTGACTTATAAGATTCTGATAGAAGCAGCTCTGAGAGCAGAGAAGTTAGAATCCGAGGGGAAGAAAGGAGAATAGGAAAGAGAAAAAGCGACAAAAAAGTTCAGTTTCTAGTTCTCAGTCGTAGAAGAAGACAAAGAAGTCTGAGTTTAGATCACCTAGTGGGACAGGTGGCAGTGTGAGTTGACAGTCAGGGCAAGGAGGTAGGAGGAATGATTCCACTAGACCTCTTATTCATCCGAGAAGGGATACAGTTTCTTATACTAGTGGAGACACGAGATTGTTATGTTTTAGATGTCATCAGCCAGGACATTTTGCCAGGGACTATCCATAGAGACAGAGATCCCAGGGAGATACTGTTTTAAGGCAGAGTAGTGCGGGTGAGGCTCGTACTACGACAGTAAGTGGCAGTCGCCGAGGTAGAGGTGGGCGTGGTTCAAGATCTACTTCTTGAGGCGGATCAGTTTCCAGGGGTGGAGCTAGTGGCTCTGTTATAGTGAGAAGAGTTGATGGATCAACGGCACCATCAGGGTCGACACCACAGTCTAGGGCATATGCTATGACTCGAGATGAGGTAGAAAAGGATCTGAACTTCATCATCTATACTATTTTTATTTTTACCTATCTTACTATAATACTGATTGATCCGGGTTCTACTTGTTCTTTTATTACTGAGAGTGTAGTAGAGCATTTAGGAGGTAGTGTTGAGCTGCTGGGTATACTGTTGCTATATCTATACCTACTGGTAGTACTATAATAGTACGATATATTTTACAACACTGTGAGTTGAGGATAGGGGAGTCAACATATATGGCAGATTTGATTGTTTTATAGATGGCTGAGATTGGTATCATCCTTGGGATGGATTGGCTATAAAAAAATTGAGCTATGATCGAATGTTACTCAAAAGAGGTTGTCATTAAGGTTAATGGTGAGAGACGAGTGTTATTAGTAGGTGAGAGGAAAGTTGTTCCTACTTGCCTGATTTCAACAGTTGTAGCTGCAAGATGGATTTGAGAGGGTTGTGATGTTTATTTAGCATTAGTGATTAATATGAATCAACCAAAATTGGAGGTACGAGATGTACAAGTTATTAGAGATTATCCTAAGGTGTTCCCAGACAAATTAGCTGGATTACCACCACAGTAGGAGGCTGATTTCAAGATAGAGACAATACTCGGTACAGTACTAATATCTATTGTACTGTACAAAATGGCAGCAGTTGAGCTGCAGGAGTTAAAGAAACAACTAGAGGAGCTGTTGGATAAAGGATTTATACACCCAAGTGTTTCACCTTGGGGAGCACCTATGTTATTCGTGCGTAAGAAAGATGATAGTAAGAGATGTATTGACTATCGTCAGTTGAACAAGGTGATAGTGAAAAATAAGTATCCGTTATCACAAATAGATGATTTGATTGATGAGCTATGGGGACCTACTGTATTTTCTAAGATTAATCTTAGATCAAGATATTGGCAGCTGAGGGTTGAGGACAGTTCAATAGAGAAGACAACTTTTAGGATTCATTACGGGCATTACGAGTTCATAGTTATGCCATTTGGGTTGACCAATGCACCAGCAATTTTTATGGCCATAATGAATAAGGTTTTTCAGCCTTATTTGGATCTGTTTGTGGTAGTCTTTATCGATGATATTCTGGTGCATTCTAGAGATAGAGAGGAGTGTAAGACATTTGAGGATTGTGTTTGAATTGCTAAAAGAAAAAGAGCTTTATAATAAATTTAGCAAGTGTGACTTCTGGATGTTAGAGGTTGTGTTTCTAGGACATGTGATCTCCACAGAAGGAGTGAAACCTGATCCTACTAAGGTTAAAGTCATTCAGGAGTGGGAGTCTTCGAGGAGCGTTACTGAGGTTCATTGTTTTTTGGGTCTAGTAGGCTATTATCGGCAATTTATTGAGGATTTTTTAGGATAGCTAGACCGATGACATCTTTCTTGAGAAAGAATACTCCATATGTGTGGAATGACAAGTGCGAAGAGAGTTTTCACGAATTAAAGAAGAGATTAGTTAAAGCTCCAGTGTTGATGTTACCTTCGTTAGGAGGTTGATTTGTGGTTTATACAGATGCTTCTGGAGCTGGGTTGGGTGGTGTATTGATGTAGCATGGTAGGGTGATTGCATATACCTCACATCAGTTGAGACCACACGACATGAATTACCCAGCTCATGACCTAGAGTTAGCTGTGATTATTCATGCTTTGAAGCTTTGGCATCATTATTTGTACGGGAAGATTTTTCAGATTTTCACTGGTCATAAAAGTCTCAAGTACATTACAACACAGCGAGAGCTGAATCTTTGACAAAGGAGATGGATAGAGCTTATAAAGGATTATGATTGTACAATCGAATATCATCTTGGAAAAGTAAATGTAGTTGCTGATGCTTTAAGTAGAACGGAAAAAGGGGATGATGATTTGGTTACTAATAGATCAAAGTCTCTATTTGCATTGAGAGAGCTTCGAGTACAGTTGGATCTGATCGAGGATCAAATGTTAGCCAATATTAGTGTTCGATATCAGATGAGAGAGTTGATTGCATTAAGATAGAGTGAGGACGATCAGTTAATGCAAATAAAGAAGAAAGTTGAGAAATAAAAAGTGGTTATAGTGAACCAACTTGATGCCGATGGTGTGTTGTATTATAGAGAGAGTCTATGTGTTTCAGATATTCCAGAGTTGAAGAATGAGTTGTTGATTGAAGCACATTCTTCAGTGTTATCAGTTCATATGGGCAGTACTAAAATGTACCAAAATATGATAGACTTGTACTGGTGGGTACATTGAAGCGGGATATAGCTGAGTTTGTTATGAGATGTTTACCTTGTCAACAAATCAAGGCAAAACATCAGACACCATTTGGAAAGTTAAGACCACTTGATATTCCTGAATGGAAGTGGGAGAAGATCACCATGGATTTCATTATCGGATTACCGATGACGTTTCGATGTCATGATGCTATTTGGGTTATTGGTGACAGATTGACAAAATCAGCTCATTTCTTAGCTATCCGATAGGAGGATACGTTGGATAGGCTTGTTGTTTTGTATGTTGCTGAGATTGTTAGGTTACATGGTGTTCCTACTTTGATTGTGTCTGATCGTGACCCTAGGTTTACATCATAATTATGGCAGAGTTTGCAGGATGAGATGGGTACTCGTTTGAGGTTTAGCACGGCTTTCCATCCACAGACATATGGTCAGTCGGAGAGGACGATTCAGACAGTTGAGGATATGCTCCGAGCATGTGTGTTAGAGTTCAGAGGTGATTGGGACAATCATTTGCCTTTGGTTGAGTTTGCATACAATAATAGCTACCATTCGAGTATTTGGATGGCACCTTATGAGGCTCTATATGGTAGACGGTGCTGGAGTTCAGCATACTGAGATGTGGAGGGTTTGTGACAGATTGAGGGGCCAGAGTTAGTTCAGCAAACCCTGGATAAAGTGAAGGTTGTAAAAAGATGTATGCAAGCAGCTCAGGATCGTCAAAAGAGTTATTACTATCGACATCACTGAGAGATAAAGTATACAGTCGGTGACAGAGTTTTCTTGTGAGTTTTGCCTTGGAGAGGCGTGATCAGATTTGGGAGACGTGGCAAGTTGAGTCCTAGGTATATCGAACCATATGAGATTACCGAGAGAGTAGGACCACTGGCATATCGATTGAGCTTACCAGCTCAATTATCTTGATTACATGATGTTTTTCATTTTTTAATGTTGCGACAATATCGATTTGATCCTAGCCATGTATTGAGGGCTCCTAAAATAGAGGTTTCAGAGGAGTTGACCTACTAGGAGGAGCTGGTCGAGATTTTGGATCGACAGTTGAGACAACTGAGGAATCGTGAGATTCCGCTGGTATTGGTGAAATGGAGTTTCCATTCGCCGAAAGAAGCTACTTGGGAGGTTGAGTCGGATATGCAGAGACAATATCCCTATTTGTTTTCAAACTCGACTTTGGGATCGTAAGGTAGATTTGATTTGAATTTAAGGTTTTGATATGTTGTGGTAATGTTGTTTTAAGTTGTGCTTCCAAGTTAATAAAGAAACTTAACTTGATTTGATACTTGAATATGAAGGAGATGGCTTGGATTGATGGTGAGAAGTGTTTAGAGCTTAACCTTAATGTTACGGGTACGTTGTAAGATTATTGGTATGATGTTATGTAAGTTGTGCTATTATGTTGTTGTAATTGGAAGCATTGGTATGGTATGTTAGGTGTAGAAATGTACCATAATGCAAATCCTTTGCGATTTGATCCGTTTTAAATTTCGGGGACAAACTTTTCTAAGTGGGTGAGAACTGTAATGTCCTGAAATTTATACGAATTAAGTTATATGGAAAATAACTTAAAACAAAAGAAAATCGGATCGATTCAGTTAAGTGTAGAAAATTTTACAGAAAATTGCAGTGAGCACGGTCATGAGCACGCCCCGTGCTCATGGGTGCTGAAGAGCACAACATCGTGCTCGTGTCTTGGAAATCAGCACGACTCATGTTGAATTAACTGTAGAATGACACCGTACACGATGGAACAGGACCATGTGCTGAGGAAATCATGGCACGATCAAATGGCACGACTCGTGCTCACGTTCATGTTGAATGAGCTGAAATGAACTAATCGATTGATTCAATTCATTACATTCGAAAACAGAGATTGGAAGCAAATAGGTCGATTGGGAAACCCTAATTCCATTCCAGCCATTGATTTCAACTGGATTTAGCAAGAAAAACTAGAAATTCTTGCAAGAATCAAGCAAGAAAGTCATCTAAGGTAAGAACTAAGCTTCTTTTGCGTAGACGAGTATTGAACTTTTTGGATTGCTATTGAGATGAGGTGTAGTTGTTGTGTTTAGATACTAAAAAATAATTTGGAATGATGTTTAGGAATGGAATTAAGTGAATGAAGGATTTATGAGTGTTTTATTGTCTAAGAGGATCTAGACGAATTGGGAGCGGTTGAGTTGGTGAAGCGGTACTAGGTTTGCACGTATTTTGAGGTACGTGGTTTCCACTTACGACGTTATATATGCGAGTATTTCGTATGGTTGTAATATTAATCCTAATTAAGTATCTTTATACTTAAAGATTAATGAAGAAAGAAAGAAGAGCTTAAAGCTTGATAATTAAGAATAAAGTATGTGAATGCTCATATGTGTATTATGTTTAACTAATATTATAAGCTTGATGAGATTTCTAGCTTGTGATTTATATGAGCATAATTTTGTGATTTTGATTTGTATGCTCTATTGGATTCTATGCCGAATTGATTTTATGTTGACTTGCAGTTGACATTGTGTATATTTTAGCATGTGATTTTCTATAGCATATGAAAGCATGAGATTTGCTTTGTTTTTTAGCATACATGTGTTATGTGAGGCCATTTGAATGCATATATTCATTTGTGTTGAATGATTTATGTGACACTGGGCTGAATTAGTAGGTTGGACCTACGGATTACTTAGCGTGTAATGCGCACTGTAGGTTGAGAGATTCCTGGAAGGTCGACTGAGAGATTCTTGACGAGTCGGATGAGAGATTCCCGACGATTTCTGCGTGAGACTCGCGATACCGGTTGAAAGATTCCCGATGTCGGCGAGATGCCGAAGGATGTAAGCCCCGGGCGTTCGCATATGTGTGTGCGTGTTATTCATTTGCATACACGATACATTTAGCATTCATTATGGCATAATTTTACTGATGTTTATATTTGAATGCTGGATTAATATGATGGATTTCATATGTATTGTGTATTGGCATGTTTAGGTACTTAATGATAGTCTTTGCAAAAAAGTGTGATTATGTGTGTTTTGATCATTGAAACACTGTTGGTATGGTTAATAGTGTATATTGAATATGTTGAGATATGCATGAAACTTGTTTCCTGGAAATTAAGTGAAAACAGAAATTAAGGTATCAAAACAGTAGCTCAGCACGACCCCGTGCTGACCAACACACCTCGGGTTGCTGGAAGAATTCTGGAAACGTGATGAGCACGTCCTCATGCTCTAGGGTAGCACGATAGTGCTACCTGGGTTTGTTTTATATGAACACAGCTCGTGTTGATTTGACACGACGTGTCAACTGAGAAAGTTGTTGAGCACATCCTCATGTTCATCCAGCACGATCTCATGTTGTTCCCCTGCACTTCATTTATTCAATATTCTAATTGCCACTTACAGAGTATTTGTGAATACCCACCTGTTTGAATGTTGAATTGTGGTGCATATCGTAGGTAGCTGCCGTAGATTGGTTTACTGGTGATCAGAGGCGTATTAGAGTTGATTTTCTGGTCCCGCTCCAGGATTTTGTTTTCAGCTTTTGTATTGCACATTTGTACATAAATATATAACAATGTTTTTGGTTTCTACGTATGTGTAATATTTTGTAAACTATTGACCCGAGTGTGTTTTATAAAAGTAATGTAAATTATTTTCTCTTTTTATTAAAAAGTGAGTTCAAATTTGGGGAATGGTTTTAAAAATTTGAGCTCCACAATAAGACTCGCAAATATCCTTAGAAACAAAACAACAATGTAAGATTTCATGATTTCGTTGTTTCTAGTAAATTTAATAATTATGCTAAAAACAACATTCTTACAGTGTTTTACCTTTCCTCTAGACCTAAGACAACTCCCTTTCTCTTCAAGTGCTGACTTCCCTATTAATGACTTGATCTTTTTTCTGGAAACCCTGTTTTTACTTCACTATTAATTTACGGACATATTTGCTAAACCATGCATCCAATTGTATGGTTCCAACAACTCCAAATCACGATACATAGTTTCTCACACAATTTTTCAAAGTGTGTATCAAATTATGGGGACCTAGAGGATCCAAATCACATTTATATTTTCTCACAATATTTTGTGAATTGTGGGTTTCCATGGGCATCATATTTAGTTATATGAGATCTCACACCGTTTCAACAAATTGTATCTGTAACGCCCTAAAAAATGTAGAATTAATAAATATGAAAAAAGGATTAAACTGAAATTTAATCGAAAGGAAACTAAGTATATTGAAGAAAACATCAGATGAGACGTGCTTGGAATGACACGGTCGTGCCACGGGGCGTGCTCATACTTTCTGGAAATGGTCAGCATGAGACGTGCTTGGATTGTGCCAAAGGGCATGCTGTTCAAAAGCCAAACGTGATGTATCATGTGAAACACTTCTTTTCTTACAAAAATCGTTCACAAAACATACTAAAACCACATAAGAAACCTAGGGCAATTGAGGAACGATTCATGTTTAGAAGTTGGTGGATTGTTTCCATAATCAGTGCGCAAGAGGTAAGCTATAGCTCCTTATGTATTTAGGGTGAATTTCTAGAAAATGTGGGTATTAAAAAAGGGTAAGAATTTGAGAGTTTGAGATGATAATGGATGAATTGTGGGCTAAAATAAGTGGGGTTAGTTGTATAAGAGATAGTATGGACAATGTGAATGGTTGGTGAGAGTTAATTCAGAAAATGTATGATAATGTGAGATTTGAGGAGTTGGTTAAAAGAGAAATTAGGGGTTTTCCTAATTAGAGTCTTAATTGATTTAATTGATGTGTGGAATGGTTTATTTATACCATTTTGTGATAAATGTGTTATAGAAGGTGATTTGCAAAACTCGGATGAGAGTTAAGCCAGGAGCCCGATTTTGTAAATTTTGAGGTAAATGTTGACAACACTTACCATTGTATGTCTTGCATCTGTATGTAGGAATAAGATTAGCTCTAGAAGGGGGGTTGAATAGAGCTAATAAGGCTTGAGAATTTTTGCGGAAAATAAAAATAAAACGACACAGGATATAGAGTGGTTCGGATCAAACACCTACTCCACTACCTAAGTTCCTCACTTAGGATTTTGGCCAACACTTTCTATTACCTCACACTTGACTTA
>CANYCX010762309.1:0-11149 GCA_948193385.1 Breynia disticha f. nivosa
TTTTCAATTTGACCAATTTGCCCCTTGGCTCTTTCCTCAATCCTTCTTTTAACTTTCTCTCTCCCGGTACGACTTTACATTTCCATTTTTAATTCTTAACACATTCTACACTCTCCCACTAATATTTTATTAAAAATATTACTCAAAAAATTTATTCGCATAATTACCAAAATAATTAATAATTCATAAAAATTCTTAAAATTTGAGGGCGTTACACCAAGCTTCTGGAATCATCTTTAGAAGAGTCTCTTTGTCCATTTGTTTAGGGGCAATGACTATGGTGGGAACTTTCTTTGCTGTCTCTAATAACACATACAGTGCATCTTTATTTGTTCCATAGCCAACAGATTAATAGAGTGATCTTGGATCTGATAACTAAAGCATAGTTTCATCACTTCTTTTCCTGATGAAATACAGCCAGAACTCACTAGAAAAATCTAGTTGTCTGGTAGAAAGATTCAGACTATTGGACCTGGTCAAATTTTCCAATTTATGGAAAATGCTCTTGACAAGCTTTGTGAATAGAAGAAGTTCTTTAATTGGTTTTCAAAGAACAACCAGATAGGAAAAGTATGTGACCATTCATATCTGCAGATCAAGTGCAAAAGTAAAAATTGCTTATGTAGACATGGCAAGAAGAAGAACCACTTTTCAAAACATTCTTCTGGTCCTAGAAAATCCAAGTCTCATAAAAGAAGGAAAAGCTCATCTGGATACCACTCAAGGAAAGGCAGACTCCATTCATTCAGGAGAAAAACAACGAGGACAAAATTTGATCGTTGTTTCATTTGTGCCAAAAAGGGCATTATGCAAAGAACTGCCCTAAAAAGGACAAATCAGCTAGGATGATTCAACTGATCTTAGCAATTGATCCTGTTAATCCAGATGATGATCTTGAGTGAGTCTTCTCAGAACAAAGTGACTTTGATAAAGGGCAAACAGTTTTCTCTTATGTCACTTCTGACTCAGAACCAGAATTAGACGCACAGTCTCCACTCACTATCATATAGCTATGGGAGTTTTCCCACGTCTCAAGATTAAGCCAACTCCTTTGGCTCCTCATGTTGAACTTTCAATGTTCAAATCTAAATTTGATCATCCTGTGAAAGCAATAGGATTTATTAATACAGAAGCAGCTTTCATCATGGTCAATCCACATATTCTTTCAGGTTTTTGGAAGAGAGAAGAGCATCAATTTCTCACTGCTAATGGAAAATCTTTCACCACAATATATGTTTCAAAAAAACCTGTTGCAATCTTAATTTTCTCAGGTCAGGTCACATGGATGAAGGTGATTGGCATAGAGTTAACTGGAAAAGATGTCTTATTGGATTTGACTTCATTAGCAAAATCAATATAATGAACATTAGTAAGTAGAGTTTAAATTACAAAAGACAGTTCAAGCCCTATACTAATGTCCACAATCTTTTTATAGTACAAGAAGAGCAAAAGACAGATCCTATAGATCATTCACTTGTCAAGGAGTATCAATACTTGTTCGTGGAGAGTCATGCTAGCTTTACCCATTCTAATCCTTTGTGGCAGAATCCTGACTTCTTCATCAGGGTACCTTTCAAAAAGAATAAAGAAATCAATCCAACAAAAGCTAGTCTTAATGGAATGACTCCTTCTAATTTGAAGCTTGCCAAAGAAGAATGCCTATAGTTACTTCACTAAGGCCTTGTAGAAGCCACTACAAGCAACTAGGCTTATCAAGCTTTTTATGTGAACAAGAGATCTGAACATATTAGAGGAAAGAAAAGGCTAATCATTGATTATAAGCCTTTGAACACTTTTCTCAGGGATGATAAGTTTCCACTTCCAAAGATCCAGTCTCTACATGTTCATTTACATAAGGCAAAGAACTTTTAAATGTTTTATCTTAAGGCAGGATTTTGGCAATTGGGTATTCACCATGATGATAGACCAAAAACAGTATTTTGTATTCCTAAAGCACAACATCAATGGAGAGTTATACCTTTTGGCCTGAAAGTAGCACCATCCATATTCCAAAAGGCAATGCTCAAGATCTTTGAGCCCATCCTCCATACAACATTGGTCAACATCGATGATATTCTACTCTTTCTCTAAGGATATAAATGCTCATGAAGCCCTACTTCATCAATTCATACATTGCTAACAAGTATGGGATAATGTTATCCAAAAAGAAAAGCATTTTAGTCCAACCCGAGATAGAATATCTTGGATCCATCTTCAAAGATGGACACTATGCAATTAGGCCTCATTTGGTTGAAGGTTTGGTCTAATTTCCTGCTGAGAATCTTAGTAGAAAGGAAATTATGAGCTTTATGGGAATATACAATTATGTTTGTAACTTCCTTCCAAAAGCAGCATAGTATACTTCACAGCTCTCAAAGATGTTAAAAAAACAACCCTATCTTGGGGTCCTACACAGACAACAGCTGTAAAGCAGCTAAACTTGCTTTGCTCAAAGCCTCCACCTTTAAAGATTCCTAGTACAGGAAAAAGAGTGTTGCAGACAGATGCTAGTGATGAATACTGAGGTGCAGTTCTCCTTGAAGAAAATGACAAAGGAGACAGAGAATATTTTGGCCACGCAAGTGGACAGTTTTCTAACGCAGAGAAGCATTACCATACTGTGTACAAAGAAATCTTGGCCATCAAATATGGAATCAAGAAGTTTTATTTCCATTTGATTGGACACAAATTTTTAGTAGAAATGGATAACTCGTCGTTTCCTAAAATTTTGGATTTCAAAGATAAAGAAATTCCAAGTGGACAATGCCTTCGTCTGAAAGGTTGGTTGAGTCGATATGAGTTCGACGTGAAGCATATAAAAGGAGACCATAACATCATTGTTGATTATATTTTAAGACCTAGAAAGAAATCTCAAGTTTATCTCCTTCCTTCTCACCCACAGTCCTAGAATCTTATACCTTTGGTTCTCATGGTGACTCCTCTTTACAACGTTGCTATGGAAAAGAGGATTCATCCACTGGGATTTGAAGACATCCCAAAAATGCCAGAAAGTATAAAGTCTTTGCTCAACATCATATAGAACATTTTCGGTCTCGACACCCTGAGGTCTAATTAGCTACCTTAATGCCCAGGTATTATATGTTTTGCCCTCCATATGTTTTCCTCACAAAACCCTTCATATGGCCAGTTTCATTTACTGAAGATTTCCTGTGGTTCCTTTGGTGTCTTATCACTTTACATAAGATAGCCATTAAGTTTGATCCTGTAGAGGTCATTCGTCATCTAAACACAAACTCAAAATGTCATTCCTTGGTTTGGACTTTTCTTGAATGGTTTGAAGAGATACCTACATGGAGAAACAGACTAATCAATTTAATTAGATTAGCAGAATTCAATAGGACTCATCACTCCCCTTATGGATGGTACACTGAAATTTATATTTTCAATCGTCCTTATTTTGGAGATAGTACAATTCTATGTACCCATAATCTATCTTATTATTGGGATATTATTCCTGGATCCATTAGAAAGAATTCTCATATGAGAAATTTTTTAATGGAGTATTTATGTTCCATCAATAATTCATCACCACCTACACAACCATCACGAATGATTGGGTGTCAACTTCAAGATCCTCCAATACAAATTGTTCCAGGAATTCCAATTCATTATGATCCTCGATTTCCTGAAGAGCATATTCAAAGCAAGGGACTGATAATTGAACAACTTGAACGAATTAATCCAGTTATTGTTCCTCCAGGTCACAGGTATAGAAGAGTATTGGAATTCGATCGGGATGAGATGAATGCAGAAGAGTATACATCTTCCTCAGAAGAAGAAAATCCTATGCTCTATGATCATAACCATCCTGTTTTTGAACAAATTGAACGAGGCACGAGTACCAGGATAAGTTAATTTGTCTATTTTTGTGAGTCATGGTCTGTGTCATTGTCAGAAATCTTATCTTTGTTGATAAGATTTGACGTTTTTAGTGTTTTTTTACTTTTTATGGTCCATCATGTGATCCAGATTATGTGTATGTAAGCCACTTGTTTTAGCATTGTGTCTTTCCTTTTCAACTTTTGTAAGTGATAAAATAAGATCACATGTTTTTCTTGTTTACTTTTGAGTCACAACCAGCTGTATCTTTTGGCTGTTTGTTTACTTTTATTGTAAACAACAAGCTAGTGGACAATTGTAAGATTCCACTTAGCTTCTTTTGTAATCTTGAAGTCTATATAAGACTTCAATATGAAGGAAGAAACAGACCAGAACTTAGACTAGAGTTCAGTTTCAAAAACATTTCTAGTTCCTTATTCACTTTGGCTTTCTAAATCTTTCTCTTTTCTTTCTGAAATCCCTGGAAGGGGATGAGAGAGCAACATATATCTTATTACAATCTTATTGTTATGGCAGCACTTCAATATAGTTTCCTTCTTGGTGACTACTGTATCAATTCTTGTACTATTTGACACTTTCCCTTGTATAGCTAGATACTTTCTGAGAGTAATCCAAGACAGTCCTGAGTAAGTCGTGGCAGCAGGGCATAAGTCCACGCAGGAAGATAGGATAGTAAGATTACTAAGAAAGGGAATAACTATAATACATATAGGTTATTTAGTATGGAATAGTATATATCGCTCTTACTTTTTGGTACAGTAGGGTCATCATGTCACAGAGACATGATTTAGTATCAGAGGTATAACTAAGATCTATGTTTTTCCTCTCGTCTTCTTAAAGCGAGAGAATAAGAAAGAAATTGTTAAGAACTTATGGATTCTACAGCTAGAATGTCTGATGCATCTACCTCTACTTCTACTTCTGCCTCTGCTTCAAAAACTTATTATAATAGACTTCAAGATTTATAATTTTGATTTTTGTTTAATGGTGTCATATGTCAAATATATAGATTGTAAAATATTACTCCCTCCGTTCCTAAATATTTGTTAATTTGGGTTTTTCATACAAATTAAGAAAACTAATAAATTTGCTTTAAAATGACTAATATGTCCCTCTAAATAAAGTATGTGCTAAAAAGAGAAAGAATAATTGGAGTAATTGAGGTACATTTTAGGTAAAATAGTGATAAAAATGTTAGATTGACAATCTTTAAGGAACAAAAATTTAATGCTAGATTAACAAATATTAAGGAACAGAGGGAGTAATATTTTATTATTCACTTATAGAAATAAATACTCCATCCGTACCATAAAGATAGACACAGTTTGATTTTTACAGTTTTTTAAGAAATTAGTAGTTGTGGTAGTTAAAGTTAGTTAAATTTTGTATTATTACTATTATGTCCTTCAAAATTTTTATTGGGAAAGACTACCATTAAAAAATTTGTTTCATAAATGAAGGTAAGAAAGTCAATATATTTATCATAAATGAGTTTAAAAAGGTAAGTGTAGACACTATATATAGAAAGTGTCTCAAAGATATGTCTATCTTTGAGGGATGGAAGGACTATAAAATATAAATATAATTTCTAATTATAGAGAAATACAAAATCAAATTTCTCTTTTGGAAAAAAACGGAAAACAAGAAAGAGTAAACGGCAAGGTCCAGTGGGCGCCCATTAAAACGAGTACGCAATAAAGGAAAATGGCAACTCTTCCTTCTCCTCTCTATAAGTCAATTGCTGTCTGAAACTGAAACCCAAACCCTTTTCGAGTCCTCCATTTCTCACATTCTTCTATTAAACCCAACCAGTTGCAATTTCCCAAATTTGTCATCAATCAAATGCAAACGCAATTCTCTTTCTGTCTCTCACTTTTTCTTTGTTTCCTTCTCCTTTCTCCTCTTCCGTCCCTCTCTTCTTCATGGCTTATCAACAAAATGTATGCCTTTTTCCTTGTATATATTTCTCTCTGCGCCTGTTATCTTAAAGTTTTCAAATTTTATTTATTAAATGTGTTTTGTTGTGAGTTTGCAGGGATGGATCGGTCAAAAAAGGAGTCTTTTCTAAAGCATTTTATCCCAGTAAAGTCACTCAGCTCTCTTGGAAACCCAGGTTTGTATATGTTTTCTTTTTCAATTATTTTCAGTTTAGAATTTTTCTCTTCTGAAATATATTACTTTGTGATATTAATTGCAGAGCATTTATTTACAAGGGGTTTTTGTCACATGAAGAGTGTGACCATCTTATTAATCTGGTTTGTATCTGTATTATTGTCACCATTCCTTTTGTTAATTGATGCTTTTGGAGTTAAAGATTTTGGCTTTTGTGTGTATGAATGGTAAAAGTGGGAATTTGTGATTTGGGTTTATTGTGTTTGTGTTGGATTTGTGAGTAGGCAAGAGATAAGCTTGAGAAGTCAATGGTGGCTGATAATGATTCTGGGAAGAGTATTGAGAGTGAAGTCAGAACTAGCTCTGGCATGTTTCTCAGCAAGGCTCAGGTCAGTCTTTTTTGTTTCTTGGACAGTGTCAAATTGGCATGGGTGCTCGTAAAATGTGAATGCACATGTGGCTTTGTCAGCTTGATCTTATTATGATCCGAACTTGGAGCGGATAATCACATGAACCTTAATTTAATATGACATTATCACTTCTGTATGTTAGAACTTAGAACCATTTAGTCCCTGTTTGCTTTTCACTCTGTTGCATTAAATTAAAATGCAATAGTGTCAAAATCAAGATCCATCGATTCTTTCAGAATGTGGAAAAGAACATGACACTAGTAAATTCTGTATGTTTTTGTTCTTCTGTCGGACAAATATATATGTTTGCATGTCATGATGTTAAATGCTTGCCTTCATACTGGATGATGAGATGAGATAATATAATTTTATTGTTTCTGAGTTAGAAAATGAAAGAATATTTTTTTAGGGGTAGAGTCTCAACTGTCTTTGTAGTTTTTGAGGTACTGGTTGATGCACATCTTAGAAAACTTACGTTTTTTAGGCAAACCTGGACAGCTTGTAAAACCATCTGTTTTCTTACCCTCTTCGATGGCTTTAGGCCTTCAAAGTTATATAAATGATTTTTTCTGGAAATGCGATAAATGTCTACTGATGAGTATGTTATTTCCTGAAACTGGAATGACAATTTGTTTCCCTTTTTTTTTCCAATATTAAAGGATGAAATAGTTGCCGATATAGAGGAAAGAATTGCTGCATGGACTTTTCTTCCCTCAGGTACATCAATATGTGCTTGTTACTATTTTGTGTACTAGTACAAATGAAAACAACTTTGTTTCATCTTTCTCAAATATGTGTTTGTCTTCAGAAAATGGAGAATCTATTCAAATACTACACTATGAACATGGTCAAAAATATGAACCACATTTCGATTTTTTTCATGACAAAGCCAACCAAGAGTTAGGTGGCCACCGGATTGCCACTGTGCTAATGTATTTATCTGAAGTTAAAAGGGGTGGGGAAACAGTGTTTCCCAATGCAGAGGTAAGCAGTCACGACTTTCTGGTGTTCCATGGTTTCAATATTTCTTTTGGTGCTAAAATGCTTCGTTAATTGTTTCCTAGGCTAAAATTTCCCAACCAAAAGATGATAGGTGGTCTGACTGTGCTAAAAATGGCTATGCAGGTATGAATTAAGAATAATCTCACCACATTGATTATGCTATTTTTGCTATCAACCATTGTTTGTGCTAAATTCCTAATTATGTGCAACTATTTTAAAAGTGCACTTTATGTAAATATTGGAATAGGCATTTTGCAACGCGAGCCAAATTTTGCTGTTATGTTAGATGCTACGTTTTCTCTTACATCCTGCATTTGGAACGCATTGCATTGCTTTAACATCAGAGCTGATGAAATTCACCACAATTCTAAATGCAGTAAAACCCGAGAAGGGTGATGCACTATTGTTCTTCAGTCTGCATCCCGACGCAACAACTGACACTGACAGTTTGCATGGGAGCTGCCCTGTTATTGAAGGTGAGAAGTGGTCTGCAACCAAGTGGATACATGTGAGGTCATTCGATAAGTCTCTGGGTATTATAACAGATGGGGATTGTGTCGATCATAATGATAATTGCCCTCTGTGGGCAAAAGCGGGCGAATGTGAAAAGAATCCTGTCTACATGGTGGGATATGAGGGATCTCCTGGATTTTGTAGGAAGAGTTGTAATGTATGCTCATCTTAGGTACTATTCGTGGTTTTTACAGAGGGTCCATATAACTAGACATACTGTAGGTACATACACATTGAGATACTTCGGTAAATGTATTGCGACGGATTCCTTGTTCACCAATCACCATCTATTCTTGAAATTAATGCCATAATCTCTAATCCTCTTAGCTGTAGCTCTCATATCATTTTTTTTCCGCATCGTTGGTTTCGGTTTGAGCTGATGTCCATTCTACTCAACCCTGGATGATTCGAGTAAATGAGGTACATTGAAACAATAAAACAGAAGTTTAAACTCAGTGACTTGTCAGCAAACAGGCTAACTACAAAGAAATCACCCCATTGAACTTCAATAAACTTGTTCACAGAGAGAGAGCCAGATCCATGGAATTCCATCAGAGGAACCTGCATTTCTCACGATCCTTGGAATTTTTTTAACATGCAGGCTCTTAGTATTTCTTTTAAAGTTTGTATAGTTCGTTCTTTCTAGTCATACGTGTAGATGGAAAGCAGTGTTTATGTTCAATTTGTAGCCTATAATGTCAACCAAAATATGGATATAAAATCTTGGATCCCGATCATATATTATCGATGTTGGAATCCCATGAAGTCGTATTGTCCCTTGTATATACAACTTTGCAAGTTGTTCTAGTGAGATCACCAATCTTTTCGATCGAAAATAAACTGATTTTCTCAATATGTCAGCAACAATTCACGCTACATCTTTTACACTCTATGTTCTAGTTTATGTTAGTGTTAGCTCTAGATCAATAAACATTGTTTTCCTTTTATTTAGATTAATTGAAGCAATTTTAGTTTTATTATATTTATTTCTGTGCGCTTTTATGATAGAACTTCCTTGAATGTGTTTCTCGAGGCTTAAGTTGACATATGTGAGGCATATGCCTATAGAGCCTTGAAGCATAGAGATTACATTCTACATATACCTAGTCGGTCAATAATATGGGAATAGTAATTGAATTATGACTAGCACTCTTTCTAACTTAGTGGGTTCGGTCCTACGGAATACAAGGACATGAGATGTCAGTCAAAAATCATGGATACATGTCTAGGACATGTTATTTGGATTAGAACCACAAATGAGAACACTACATAGTTCTAAGTCATAAGTAGTTCTCATTTGTAAGTCTTGTATTGGAGTTCTTAGACCAAAAATCTCTTTGAAACTCTAGATAAATTTTTGTTTACTTTAACATACGTCTGACATGCCCGTAATAGGGCGACGAGTATGGGTATAATCTGGTATTCATTATTTCATTTTAGAGGGCATGAGAGAAGTAATGAGATTACTCATTCTCCAAAAAAGAGAAAAATGTCATCGACCATGTTATCAGTGAACTGAGAAGTGTATGGTCATACCCAGATGTTATAATGTGTCACATTATTTATCTGAGAGTTCAATGTCACTGTAATACTAAGAAAAAGGATTAACTTAATAAGGATGATTGTTCCATGCCTTATGTAATTTTAACATTTAGGGTAACGGACCATGTAAAATTGTTTCATGTCAAACGGATGTCACAACATATTCATTTAATTTGGATTGTCATAGCATTTTCCTAGTGTTTGTTTATGGCCTTTAGAAATTAATTATTACTAATGCCAACTTTAAATAGACCTAAAGGATCGCACATGAATGCTAGGCCTGAAAAGGGTAAAACTGGTATTTTTATTTCAGACGTATATTTGGATATGTTAAGGACAAATATATGAGGTGACGAAATGTGTTATTTGGACAAAAGTGTAGTCCCAATAGAGAAGGGGGTACACATCAATGATATGATTTGTTGTTAATTATGTCTATGATTCAGTAACTAATCATTAAGATAAAGGTAAAAGGATTAGGACATAAAAAAGGAGTGGATCACGTTTTAGGACAAATTTTGTTCTAAAAGTGTGATTTAACCTTATCTCGTATTTTGTTTTTCTTACTTATCTTAAGTTGATTAGAATTAAAAGTTGAATTTAAGTTTGAAATTCAAATTTAAATTCTAATTTAATTCAAATATTAACAAGATAAAGATAGAGTTAGGGTTTTATCTCTCCTCCTTTTCGTTCTTTTCTTATGACGTGTTCCATAAATAGAGGAAGCACTCTTCTTGTTTTTCTTCTTCCTCATGGAACTTTGCAATTCTAAGGTCAGAATTCATTTATTTTCTTGCTAATCCATTTTTTGCCATGTATGCCAAATAGAACTATCACTCAACTTTTTCACGAAGGACTAGTCATGTGTGTGATTATAGAAGGAGGCACATACAAGTATCTCCTTTGTTTCATGACTTGAAGGTTGTATAGGTTGGTTCCTATACATTAGTTACGTATAGAATCTATCAAGAATCGTTCTGGCATCGAATTTAAGGTACGGAACCATAAACTAGCTTACATAGTTAACGTATAACATGCATGGATCTTGGTTTTGTGTTTTTATATGACTGTTCTTGATCAATTTTGTAAAGAATTTTGTTGTGCTAATATGTGTTAAATGTAACGTCCTCAATTTTATGGAATTTTATGGAAATTTTGAGAATATTTCATAAATGTGCGAATAAATTTTTCGCGAAAGGTTTTAATTATTATTTAATGTGGTGTGTTGGAAATAATGTGAGAAATTAAAATTTGTGAAGTTAGGTTATACCGGGAGAGAGAAAAATGAAAATATGGTTACATGTAAAGCCGGGGCCAAAATGGTCATTTCCGAGATATATATATATATATATATATATATATATATATATATATATATATATATATATATATATATATATAAACACATGTATATCTTCATGTCTCTATTCAATTCCCGTTTTTCTCTCTCTCCTCTCCATTTTGAAGACCAAAAACCCTAACACTCATGGTTCTTCATCAAAATTTGGTGTTTGGGAGTTATATATACAATTAAGGCTTTTGATTTTGGTGAGTTTTCTGCGAAACCAATCTTTTAAATATCGTTTTATGCATCTCCATACTTTAGGATGCGATATATCATTGATTCGAACTCCGAATTGAATAAAATTGAGTTTGTTGGATAGATATGGATGTGTAGTAACCTTGGGTACTTGATTTTAGGATTCATT
>CANYCX010762805.1:0-11236 GCA_948193385.1 Breynia disticha f. nivosa
ACCAAGTTCGACTCTAGTCGAATTTGGTTCAGTTTCCATAATCCAACTTAGGGTTTTATTTGTCCAGGCATAACAAAGTTTGGAAATGAAAATTTCTGAAAATAAAATCAAAAATAAATATTCAAAACAAAGAATGAGAGAACAACAGTTGCATAACTAAAGCTTCCTTGTTTAAGCGACAGCTTAGAGAAGAAAACGACATGCTTAAAATATATTGTACGGTGGCCAAACCTTTCTATCTGCTAATATTTTCAGTAAGTCAAGTGCTTCCCTTTCGTCTTTCACGTCCAAAACTATTCTAACTTGTTGAATGGTTTGATACTTAAATAATTCAGACGTTGACAACTGAAGTGATATAAAAGAACTCGTAAACTATTTGTGAAGTTCCCATGTATTTTACGAGCTTAGCAACACTAAAATCTCCAAATACTTCTGTACTGACTTTTTATAAAGTTCAGGAGAGAAGATTAGATAGAATTCACACGATTACGAAAAACATACTCGAAAGTTAGTGGGGAGTCTAGCATTTCATGGCCACAAGTGACATTACAGTTGTTCCACTAGTTTACAGTAGGTTTATCAGGGAAAGGGACTGAATTACATTTTGAAAAACTAATAACTTTAGATAGCCATACTTTAGTTTTACTGTCATCGACTGTATTAGATTATGTATAGTGAGGAATAGGTTAAATAGAGATCTTGGGTCAGGTCGAGTTTATAATTGTATTAACATTTGGTTGAGAGAGTTTTGTCGTATTTGTCATCATGTTCAGTTAGAATAATAACTAGTCTATTGTAGCAGTGATTTAAAGATGAAGCTATATTTATGTCTACTCAGAAAATCGTATGATCTAACAAAAAATTAAAATTGGAGATTAATCTTTAATTAAAATAACGAACATAGGAAAGTAATTGTTATGCTTTTTTTGGTACAACAGGACTCAATATGGTATAATACCATAATTTTCGAAGCTCAATACTGAGAAAAAATTGTGAAGTTAGTGCCTTATAAAAAAATTCTTTCATTTTACAACTATTAAGAACTATACAATGTCTTGAAAATAGATGAGGTTCACGATTTTCTGCATCAATTTATTTCTTTATTTTGCTAATGAAAAAATCATATTATTACAAGACTAATCTAACAAGGTTGTTAGATTTGTGGTGGCCCTTTCAGCAAAAACAAAAGGAAAGGACCAAATTGCATTTTACACCAATTGTCAGGATGTCTTCATTATTTCACCACAGGAAATCCTGACGAAAGAAGAACTGCCTTTTTTATACAAAAGAAAGGAACCGTGTCTGGAAAAAGGCAAAAGCTACCTGTCCGAATTTCTAGTTAATAAAATCCATTTCTTGCGGAACTGTCTCAGTTTTCACCTAACCCACCACCTTCCTTTTCACACTTTTCCTCACCAAAATTCTCATCAAACCCTTTAACCATACTTGCAAAACAAAACCATTAACCATAACCAGAATTGTTCTTATCTTTCCAAGAAATTCATGGCTGCGTCATGGACATCAAGCAATGACATGTTCATGGGTGCTTTATTGTCATCACCAAAATCAAGCAATATTGACCTCATGCAAAACTGCGATTTACCTCCACCGTTGAAGATCTTTTCAGGCTCTGACAAGACTAAATCGTCCATGAATAGGATTTTTACCTTGATGAGCCGCGAATATAATAACACTAGATATGAATATGGTGACAACGGTGGTGTTGATGAGAAACTTGGAGTCTTGAAGGCGTTAAGATTGTCACAAACAAGGGCAAGAGAAGCAGAAAAGAAGGTTTCAGAGTTGAAAAAAGAGAGGGATTGTATTTCAAAGGCATTGTCGAGAGAATCATTGCACGTCTTGGGTTATAAGCAATATACGAGGGTTCTTGAGTTTGAAGTTATGAAGTTGAAACAACAATGGCAACAAGAAGGAATGATCAGAGAGGAGAAAGAGTATTCTAAGGAAGGAAGTAGTGATGGTGCATCAGAATGGATTGTGGCTTTGGCTTTGTTTATTGGCATTGCTGGTGTGGGAATTGTATTTGGATACAACTACTTGTTTTGAGATTATCACATTAATTCAGCAAAGATTGTATTTACAATCAATTCTGCAAATCATGAGAGAAATGGGATAAGAGAAGGCAAGAAAGCTCTCAAATCATAGAGAAAAGATGAGGCAAAGCTCTGGAAATCATAGAGAAAAGATTAGGAGTGGTTGATTCTAAGTCAGTGAAATATATATATATATACAAAGCTTCTGTTGATTATGTATCCTAGCTTGTATGTACAGGACATGTTGGCTATTTACATGAATGCTTTGTAAACATATAAATATGTAATTTCTACGTACGATCTATACAAAATCCACTGATCAATTAATGGACATGTGAACTGTTCTCAGATGGTCGTAGCAGCTATCACTGGAATTGTAATATTCTAAACAGACCCAACAGATGTGCCTCCCGCACTTGCACTCGACGTGATTGCAGCCATCTACCTTTTCAATTGTGTAGTCACAGACGGGGCAGTTTTTCACGTTCTCTCTTCCTCTGCGCCAGTCTTTCAATGAGAGATCAGGATCTTCCTTGAACTCTCGGTATTTCTCACATGATAGGTACGGATGATACTCAACGTGACACCTCGTACATGTCTCGGTATGACAAGCCCCGCATACAAATGGTTCGCCGGATGTTCCGGGATCTGAAACTCGATATACAGATGGGCAGTCGGGAGATGGACAAAACCGTAATGTTCCTCCACTTGACGCTACGTGTGACGCCAAGGAAGCTCGGAAGAGTTCCTCAAACTTCTCGTTTGACAATAGCTGCCTTATATCAGCAAGTAACAAGGGAGAACTGCAAGTGGCACAACATACCGGGAAACTGGGCATGTTTTTTATGGCTGATTCAAATTGTTCGAGTAAGCACAATCGACAGAATATATGTGCGCAACCTCCAAGCTGGTAACCATCTTCAACCTCACACAAGCATATGGGACAGGGAGCTTCAACTTCATCACGCCTGTCAGCTTTTGCTTCTGCCATCTCCAAGATTAATTCTTCTGCCTTCTGCTTCGACTCTCTGCTGCTCCGAACAGAGATGACATGGTGGCGAGTGCTAAGAGAGAATTTTGCTCCAGGTACTTTTTCTTCTAGGCCTCGGAGGTCTGGCCCAAATTTATCAACAACAGACTTCATCAAATCGCCAGGAAGATCTCGGCTTCTCAGATGGATCTCAAGTTGCTTGTTCTCATGATGGTCCAGAAGGTACTGAACCAGTTTCTGCTGAGCTTCAGCCACTCTTTCTGAAGAACCAAAGGCCTTTATGTTGAAGGTCTGCCTATCAAATAAAATGTATGTTCCAGTCTCTCGCTGTATTGACTTCAGCAGACCAATTCCGAATCCAGAAAAAAGATATTGTCTAAGAGTCACAGTGAGACTGTCATGGTTTATGATCTGTCCATACATGAGCTGCTCCAGTGGCCGCCTCAGTTCCGCCACAACTTTTGTGGCATTAGCTGATAGTTTAACCCGAAAAGAACCATTCTCATTCTTTTCTACAATGCATTCCACACCTGCGAAATGAAATACATCTCAATGAGCAATGGTTTTAAAAAAAAATCAACCAATAAATTGTCAGTGAAAAAAAATGAAAAATTTGTCACACGACAATTATGTCGCAATTGAAGGATATGGGACTAGAATGAAAAAATACAAATTCCAACAAGCCTACTTATACAATATATGTATGCATGTGTGCTCTCACAAGTGTGAATCAAAATGCTGCTGTCCTACCAAAACATCTATATAAACAAGGATATGGAATGGAGAAAACAATCATAAAAACATGCTTAGCAGTCTTAAGGAAATTTACAAGAAGTACAATCATGCACACATATAAAATAAGATATATCAGATTTTCGGTGTCAAGACAATAGGTAGCAATTGTGTCCAAAAGAATCGTAAGAAATTTGATAAAGAAACCAAAAAAAATAAAGCTAGTAATACCATTTAAATTCTTGTAGCTTGCGATTACTGAATCCAACTGATTTTTTATTGCAAAGTAGACGGATGCAGAGCAGGACAGCGAGCTCTGGAACAGCCGCTGACACTTCACTTTCTGCCAGGGAAGACAACCAGACAACACATTTCCTTCCAGATGCTCCAAAGCTCTAGCCGCCTCCAAATGTAATCTTCCATCAAAAGTGATCAAAGCTCTCGTATAAGCATCCTTAGGTTCAGGTTTCCAAACTTGCACTCTAAAACTGCTAGAATGAGGATTCTTTTTAGGCATAAAAGAAGAGATTTCCCTCAGGAGTGCTTCTTCACAAGCACTTTCTGGAGGGTGTTCTACAGCATCACCCCTTACGAGGAAAAAGTCCAAGATTTTCCTCTCCGTGGCTTTCCTCAAGACATCTAAAACATCACCT
Source organism: Breynia disticha f. nivosa (assembly GCA_948193385.1). Classification (NCBI taxonomy): domain Eukaryota; kingdom Viridiplantae; phylum Streptophyta; class Magnoliopsida; order Malpighiales; family Phyllanthaceae; genus Breynia; species Breynia disticha. Next base: position 4,431 of record CANYCX010762805.1, read on the forward strand.
TCAGAAAGTTCTCTATCAATTCCAATAAGAATAATACAATCTGCAGATTTTCTGCTGATTTCAGATCGAACATATCGATTTCCTATAACCAGGATGGAGAAATCATTTATCATATAATTGACATCATTTATATCACATTTCACAATCCCAAACCCCTTGCTAGATCTACGAGGCCAAAAAACTTTTGCTTTTATAGCAGGATACAGAAAAGCTTTGGCATCACCTCCAAAAGTTCTTTGGCATGGAAGAACCTTCAATGGGGAGCCTCTGAATGCAGCTTCGTTTAATTGAACAGCTTTTCTGACAGCATAAGGATTAATAAAGGTTACACTTCCCCATTTTCCCTTTTGGTCTCCCTCGTGAGCAATGCTAGTTGACTTGTGAACACTACACACTCGACCAGTATATTTCTCAAGAAACATCAAAAGTTCTTTATCATCAATTGTATCAGCTTCTGAATGAAAGACATCCACACTCAAGCATCTCTTCTCCAGCTCCAAATGCTTTATTTCAGCACCAGATCCAATAAGTGCCACAGGAGATGAGCCACGGGTACAGTGATATAGGTATTTCTCTGTGCATTCATTAAGCAAATATCTCTGTTCATACTCCAAAGCTTTGTTTACAAGGTTGAATACTGTTTCCATATGTTCCGAGGAGGCAAACAACAGAACCTCATTTTTGTCAACATTAACCTCTATCTGAATCCTTTCATCACCGCAGGTAGTCTTAATGCTCGTTACAAGAGAAGAAAGTCTCCTGTTAAATTTCCCACAAAATCTTTTGAGCAAGATACAGCTGAAACCAATGATCAATTTGACATGCAACTGATGACGTTGCATCATAGCAGCATCGAATAAGGGGGGAGGACAAATCATAGACAATGATTCAAAGTCAATCGCAGTTACACAGACTAAATGTTGGCTAGAAGTCACTAGAATTTCACCAAAAACAACCCAACTAGGCTTTTCCCCAAATGCTAGCAATGAACAGGAAGGGTGTAGCTGAAAGTGCTGTCCAGATAATGCCACCTCATAACCAAACCGATCATAGCCAGAGTACATTGCCACGTTTTCTGCAAGTGCAGAGAGTAAAGCTTCCTTCAAAGTTTTATCATGGTAAGAAGACTTTAAAGGATCCCAACACCAATAAGATGGAACAATATAATTAAGTTCCTTTTGGAGGCAAAGTTCCAATTCCTTGACCATGTCTTGGCATCTGCGCATGGACTTTGCATTAATGCTGTTCTCCCAACACCATTTATTTTTCCTTCCATAAGCCACAGACTCCCATTCTTTGTAAACAGAGAGCAAAGTAAACAGGTCTCCATCACGATGGCAAAATTGCACCTTCAGACAATCAGCTTTCAACTTGTCATCTTCATTACCAATTCTACAAAATATGCTACTCGCATTCGTCATAACAACAGAAAGAACAAGACCTTCTTTACCCAAGCGATGTCTATAGGAAGTAAGGATAATCTTCCCAAGTCGAGGCTCAATACCCAACTTTACCAAGTGACGACCCTCCTCTGTTAATTCATAAAAACTATTTTTCTGTACGATGGCACCCAACTGTACAAGATTACGGGTGGCCATGTTGATGGCTTTATGACTCGGAGCATCAACAAATTGAAATTCCTCTACATTCTTCAATCCCAAAGCAAGGATTCTCAAGACAGCAACACCAAGATGAACTCTACGAATCTCAGGCTGCTGATTAAGTGGCATCAATTCAAAGTCATCTTCCGAGTAAAGCCTAAAACATTTTCCAGGTCCTGTTCTTCCAGCACGACCAGCTCTTTGTTGAGCAGAACTCTGGCTTATTCTGCAAACCTCAAGCACATTCATGCCAGTGTTTGGATCAAAATTACTCTCTTTGACCATGCCTGAATCAACAACATACCTTACCCCAGGAATTGTAAGAGATGTCTCTGCAAGATTAGTGGCAAATATAACTTTCCTTTTCCCAGGATAAGTCTCAAAAACACGACATTGATCTTCATAAGAAAGCTTTCCATGCAAAGACAACACAACTGCAGTTGGGGAAACAAATTTCTCACAAGCCCAATCTACTTCCATCTGAGAAGTCAAAAAGGCAAGGATAGCACCATCAGCCTCTATTTTGTGAATCTCTGCAGCCACCCTTACAACTTCCTGAGCATATGGAGCAACAATACCTAAAGAAAGTCCCTCACTGTGGAAAGGGGCATATTTGATGTCTACTGGGTAATTCCTTCCCACCACATGAAAGATTTCACAACCATAAAAGTAATCCGAAAGCTGCTTGGCATCAGCTGTTGCAGACATTATAACAAGCCTCAAATCAGATCTATCACCAAGCAAACGTCTAATCCTTTCTAAGAGAAGATCGGTGTTTAAGCTCCTTTCATGAGCTTCATCAATAATGATGCATGAAATCCCAGATAAATTGCAATCACTCATATAGTGTTGCAGTAAACAGTGATCCGTCATGAATATTACCTTGGAATCAAATCTTCGCTGGGATGAAAACGTTGGATAGCAGATAATTGAGTTGTCCTTGTAGCACTGCCTACTTTCTTGTTTCACCCTGTCTGCAAGTGAAATTGCTGCAATCTTCCGAGGCTGCGTGCAGACAATGGCCTCGTTTCCAGCAACACCAGAATCAGCAAGGAACTGGACCAACTGTGTACTTTTTCCTGAGCCAGTCTCCCCAATCAAAATTATTACCTACACAATAAAATCATGTGAGAATTTCCGAACAAATATACAAAGTTCTGTCACTCGAGAAAGACATTACACTTTCCACCCTTAAGTTTTAAGCTTTAAACATGTGGAGCCAAAGAAACTTGAGAATTTTTCAACTGGAACCAACAAAATCTATCACGAGTGACAAGCCTATTGTCACACATTCAACCAAACCAATTCAATTCGGTAACACAAACTTAAACAGAAACCAATAACAAAAAGGTAACAAAATTTTTACTTGCTATAGACGAACACTAAGAGCAAAAATATTGCAGCTTTTAAAATTAAAACAACAATAAATCTACCACATGGCCAACAAGCCTACCATCCCACATGAACACACCAATTCAATTCAATTTCAATTCAACAACATACACAAACAAAAACCAATAACAACAAACAAGCCAGAAAATTTCGCCTTCTATCAACTAATACAGCTCAAAATCTCTCTCCTACTCATCACACATTCAAAACCTGAACTATTGAAACCAATTCAACAACAAATAAACAAACACAAACCAACAATAACACCAACACAAAAAAAAAGGCCAGAAACTTTTCACCTGCTGCAGCCTAATACAGCTTAAAATCTCCCTCCTGCATGCATATATGGGCAACTCATCTTCCAACCTCCTAACCTCCCTCAAGACAACATCACAAACTCTCTCCCAGTCAACCTCCCCTTCCATTCTCACCACCTCCACATCCCTACCATCTCCTCCCCTCCCCTCCACATGCTCCATCACACACCTCATTGCCTCCTTGAACTCCAAAATCCGTCTCTCAACCACTTCCCTCTCCTTCTCCAACACTCCCTTCACCTCCACAAGCTCCCCCCACTCTCCCAACTTACAATTCGTCTTCCCCATCATCCTCCTCACCTCAGCAATCTTATCACTCTTCCCTTTCACCTTCAATTCCGACTCTTCAATCAACCCCTCCACGTGGCTAACAAACAAACTTTTCAAGGAATTGTTCAGCTCCGCACTATCCGATGGAACCGTCAGCCTCGAATCTGGCCGCGGGACCAGTTTGTGGACCCCGCGAAGACGAAGACTCCAAATATCCGTGATGAAACTGAGCGCGTGCACCCATTCGCGAAAGTAAACCGAGGCGATCGATGACGTGGGGGGAATTAAGGTGTGATCGGGCTGTGGATGGCATTGGGAAATAACGTCGTCGAAGTTGACGGATTCAGGGTTCCGTGAATGGAGACGGATTATGAAATTGGGCGGGACACGTGCGGCGGAGGGTTGCGGCGGCGGGTGGTGGTTCTCGTGTGGCCACGGCGGACGGTGGCGCCGGTGGTTGTAAGGACTTGGAATCATGAAATTCGGGAATTTTGAAACCTAAAAATTTGGGAATTGTAAAATTGGGGAAATTAAAATCTTGGAACTTTTATATAAGAGGATTGGAGATGGAAATCTATAATATAGTCAGTGGAGTCGTGCAGTGTGCATAGGAATAGAAGTTTGTGTTTTCTTCTAGCTCAAGTTTGGTTTGCCACGTCAGCAGTCCAGGTTTTGTGGATGCTTTGGGGTTCGTCATGATCTAACGGAAGAGAGTTGGAGTTAGTGTGAGAGAGAGTGTGGCCCGTTGGATACGTTTTGTGGTCTAGGGTGAATACTTTTTTATATACAATATAAAACACACTATGAATTAAAGAAAATAAAGAAAATAAAATTTATTCTTTATATACAATATGAATTCTTTTTTTTTTAATTTTCGTGAATATATTATTTATATATTTTATAAAAGACTGATGTTGGCACATTTGGCTTTTTGCCATGTTAGTAGTTGAATTTTTTTTTAATTTTAGTGTTATTTAAAAAATAATTATTAAAAAAGTATGAAAAAAAATAAATTTCAGGATGATTTATATATAGTCCAAATTTAAAATTTACGAATTACAGTCAAATCACATCATCAACTTCTATGCATGTAACTAATAATTGCATTCAATGATTAATGTGATGATCAGTGATAATTCTACCTTTAATTTTGTAGAAAAGAGTCAAATTATACTTTCAAAATTCTATACATCCAACCAATTATTAAAGTAATGATTTATGTAATGATGAGTAAAAATAAATAATTATGTATTAAGAATAGTTAAAAAATATAAAATATTTAATAATAATAAAATAAATATTTCATAAATATGAAAAATATATGTATATTAAGTATAAAAAAATAAATATTAAAGTTTCGTTGATTTGTAAGAATTTATTTTGTGAGAAAATATTTTTCTGATTTTTTATGTTTATTATCAATGAAAAATAAGTTAAAAAATTATAAATAAAAATCAATAGAAAATAATAATTATTTTTAATAACCAAGAAAAAAAACTTAAAAAAATTTAAAAAAAAAAAAATAGTAAAAAATAAATAATTTTTATTGAATTTTTTAAAAAATATTTTTATTTAAATTATAAAATTATATTTTTCTTTATATTTTTAAATATTTGAGTATAGAATACCAGAAACTATGATTCCAAAAATAAGATTCTGAAACATGAAAAATACTTTTCGTAGAAAATCAATTTCTGCCGAACAAACGAAGCATAAGTATGAAAAAACTATACTAATGATTTTTTGAATTAGTATAACGAATCTAAATTTACAGTTGTTCGAATGAATCAGCTGTACTAATTTAGAAAACGATTTGCCCATCAATGTCGTCATGGTCAGATCATATTTCAATGGATAGCAAACGTCACCAACAACGACACGATATTAGTCTTCAAACAGTTGTTCGAATAAATCAGCTCTACGATAATAGTACATCTCCATAGAATTGTATAATTTTTTTTGTGGTTAATCTATATTTTTAATATTTTTATAATATTTATTTTATTATTATTAAATATTTTATACATTTTTAATAATTTTTAATACATAATTATTTATTTTTACTCATCATTACACAAATCATTACTTCAATAATTGGTGGAATGTATGGAATTTTAGAAGTGTGATTTGATTCTTGTTTATAAAATTAAAGTTTGAATTATCACTCATCATTACACCAATCATTGAATTCAATCATTAGTTAAATGCACGAAAGTTGGATTGTAGTCCACAAATTTAAAATTTGGACCACATCTAAATCACTCTAAAACGTTTTTTTACTTTTTTTAATAATTATTTTTAAAATCACATTAAAATAGGAAAAAAAAATTGCAACTACCCTAAAATGGTAAAAAAGTTTGTGAGACTTAATAAACGAGAAACATGTTGAAAATTAACTTTTTTTTCAAAATAAAAGTTATATAAAAAAAAGTTTTCATGATAACAGAACGGATTGTCTATGACTACCGGATTTAATTGTCATTTTAGAAGTGTATAGAACTGGAAAATTTCTAAGTATGCTTTTACTACAAAACAATATGCCAAGAGTAGGAGAGCAAATTCTAGTTGGGAGATCATATTCGTATCAGTGATTCAGTAATTTTTTCTTTTAAATATTATTATCTATGATATAAACATTATAAAAATTAATTTCATATCTCGTGTCGCATCTAATCATATGCACATTAATTGTGTTATGCGATAAAAATTGTTAGCTCTAGCCGAGAGTAAATATTGAACAAGTCATTCAGGATTATTTACACTCCTGAAACGAAACAGTGCAATCAATAAGCTATGAATTCCCCACAGAAGGTGTTCTATTTAACAATCCAATACACGTAGTGGAAAGAAAGCAGCAGCTGAAACTACGGTTAAAACATCCCGGCTCCGGTGAACCAGCAAGGGGAATGCCACAGCTTCAACTGTTGATGTCCCTCGAAGCACCATTTACGTGTCTGTTTAAGTCCGAACCATATACGTGCCCCATTTTTTCGCGCTTCGTCTCCAAATATCTCTTATTCTCCTTAGTTATTGGGGTCAATAAGGGGACCCTGCCTGCAATTGCTAGACCGTAACCTTTGAGTCCATGTTGAAGTTTTCATGATTTCAAAGCTGCAAATTCATCCATGAAGAAGGAAGAAGTGTATTTGATCCATTTTGATTAGTGTACACATGTTGTGTTTTGTTTGTGCACTAATGTTCTTAGTTTAGTTGAAACAAGTTCAAA
>CANYCX010762863.1:0-13857 GCA_948193385.1 Breynia disticha f. nivosa
CTTTGCAAATCCAATTAACTATTCATTATGAACAATCGATTGATCAAAACAATGAATATCTAATCCAAGCTATCAAGCTACCATTTTTCGACATCATTTTAATTAATGATTTAACCTTCCTTAGACCTGGGCTTTCGCAATTCCAGACTAAGGCCATTAGAAACAGTTAATTCAACTAACATAAAAAATAACCTATTCACAACAAACATTCAAATAGACATTCATATTTCATTTGAATAAAAACTATAGAAGCAATCCGTCAATCATCCACAAACAACCAGGCAAAACTCCTCTATTTACATCTAAGATAACCGAACAAGTATCTAGCCTACCATGACAAAATCTATCCACAAACAAATAGAAAATAAACTAGACATAATGTAACTACAAAAGAAAATAGAAGAATCCTTTCAAAAACCTCTCTATCTCCTCCTTTTTCTCCAGGCAAAGATCCCCCAAAACCTAAAAATGACCCCTTATATATGTGCCTGTTTGTCCCTGGAAATTTCTTCTTTTTCCTTACTTAATTCACTCAACTTAAGGGCATTTTGTACCAATATTGCATGACCACGATTGACCTTGTCTGGGCACCAAATGTGACTCAAAGGAGTCACGCTCGTGGCCTGTCTTCTGTGAAACCTTAGTAGCCATCCGAGTGCCAATCACGATCAACATCAATCGTGACTCACCTTCTGGTCAAAACTAGCTACACTGTTGAACGAGATCACGAACATGGTTGATGGAGCCACGCTCGTGATGCACCTTCTGATCAAAGCTCTGCTGTACTTATTGAACGATCACGAATGTGGTTGATGGAGCCACGCTCGTGATGCGCCTTCTGATCAAAGCTGAAAATGTTCCTTCGGGTCACGTTCGTTATACTGATGAGTACGAACGTGACCTGTCTTTTGTAAAAACTAGAAATTGATCTTTCCTCCGTCACGTTCCAGCCCAAAATGTGGTCCTCAAGGTGTCGAACAAGATCTATCTTCTGCCCACACTAAACCCAAAGTTTTCGTAGTCATGATCGTGACACTGGTGAGTCTTGAAAGTGATCTATCTTCTGTTTCTTCTTGGGGCAAATTCTCTATTCGTGGTTCTCTTTAACCACGATCATGGTAGGTCACCCGGTCACTTTCTCTCTCCGAAGTGCTTATGCTCGATTCTTTTCCAATCCCGTTATGAAACCAGAAAATTTCCTGCTTTCCTACGCGCAGCTGGATAAAACCCTAGTTAATCATAATCCTTCAACTCAAAGCTATTTATCCATCCAAATATAGCAGAAATCAATGTAAAATGCTATGAAAAAGATGTGTATAAATGGCCTTATCAGTTAGTCCATTGTAGAACTCATTTTCACACATTTAAGTTAAATCCAACACACATACACTTCATACTACATCTTAACATACCAAACACACCATCTAGAGCTCTTATTTTACCATTTCATACAACTTATAACCACAACATAACACATATATCATCCATTTCATAATTAATCAACAGACCAATTCATAAAAGGTGCCACAAACATTAAGTCAACACATAAAAGTTATACAACCAATAATTCGCATCTCAAAATAAGAATTTATCAATCTATATACATATTTTCATCAAAGAACATGAACAACATATTATTTCATTCCCAGGTCAATTACCATATCCTTTACCTTTTATATCCACACATAGAACTCCTTATTGCTATAAGCAACCATAACACATCATCAATACATCGATTTTGTGATGCCAATTTTTGTAAAAATCATTTTTGAATAAAACTTAAATTTCGCACCATTTTTTTTAAAACAATTAAGTATGAGGGAGAATAAAGTGAAAGTGTAGTTTCAACCATTTAATGAAGACCAATAATGGCCATACACAAGAGAAGAATTCGAAAGGCAGAAGCAGTGGAAAACATTTACAAGTGATGTTTGTAAATCCCCTCTATACTAAAACCATATAGGCATACAACACAAAATATAAATCAAAAACATGGGAGCTCGACCTTCTTGTGTATCGCACCGCTTAACCTCGTCGATCACGTAGTCCCGTCCCTAATACCTGTCACTCTGCACACATTACACAGCAAAACAAAGGTGAGTATAAAGGATACTCAGTAAGTGAATTCCTATAACTGTTATGCTAAATGTGCAGGGGAACCTTCGGCCAATACGACCTAACCTCCCTAATGGCTTACCGTCGCCATGTCATAAATGAATTCATTAAGCATTTTAATCGATAGACAAACCATACTAGGTCAATCATTTCTTAACAATCACTTTTAAGCAACAACACAGGGGGAACGACCAAGAGGAACGGTCAGCATGGCCGTTCACCTTCACTGGCCAACTTTACAAAGGGAACAGCCATGGGAAATGGCCAGCTTGGCCGTTCCCTTGGCCGTTTAGTCCTGCTGGACACATCAAATAGACATTTCAGAACTTAAACATCTCAACAATTCAATCCACACCTTTAAAACACCTTTTTCCCAACAATACACATAATTATCTCCACTATAAACATGCCATTTTCCATTTATTCACATGCATACACAATTGCAACCAAACATTTCAAATATCAAACTCAAAAGTTTAATCAACAAGCACAATTCCATTCGCATCGCTCATATACATAGGATTTCACATACTCTTGAATAACATATTCAAAACCAATCCATATGTAAATATGAATGTATGTACCATGAAATGCTAATACGATTCACACAAATGCATGCCCTGGGTCTTTCTTTTGCGCGTGAGAGAGTCCACTCTCATATTGGCTAATCCCCACATAAAAGTATGAGCTTTCGCTCGATTTGGCTAATCCCCACATAAAAGTATGAGCTTTCGCTCGATTTGGCTAATCCTCATATAAAAGTATGACCTTCCACTCGATTTGGCTAATCCTCACATAAAAATATGAGTTTTCGCTTGATTTGGCTAATCCCCACATAAAAGTATGAGCTTTCGCTCGATTTGGCTAATCCCCACATAAAAAATATGAGCTTTCGCTTGATTTGGCTAATCCCCACTTTATGAACATACAACAATGTTCATGTTTATGTACACACGACATAAATGAATGAAATGAAAGCATTTCCAACATCAATTCAAACACATGTTCTTCATATTTCCATATCATAACCACATATATCAAGTGCAAATGTATGCCATCATGAATGTCAATGCAAATCATACAAATGCATACCCCAGGGTCTTTCTTTTGTGGGTGAGAGATCCACTATCATAATTGACTAATCTTCATATGAAAGTATGATCTTTCACTTGATTTGGCTAATCCCCACATTATGAACATTCAAATATGCTCATGAAAATGTCCACATGCCATATGAATGAATGCAAACATATTCATCTTTCATTAACACAATCTCATCACATAAAATTATTGGCTTGCACTCCACATGCCACGCACGTGATAATTCGTAATAAAATCACATAATCATATCTATGACACCAGCATTATTCTCAATCACACATATTTCAAAGTTCTTTACGCTCACCACGTTAACAATTCAGTATCATGGTAATCCTTAGAGCACACAATTCCTTCAATCTTATATCCATACAATCATACAATATCACAACATTCAACATAGTCATATCAAACATTCCATACTTATGGCACAACTCAAACACATTACCACATGTTTCAAACCATAAAATGCTCACAAACTATTCTTCACATAACACCATTTAACCATCATCAAGCCATCCACATGCTTCTCACATTTTAGTTCATAAAAACATGATATGGACGAACATCAAAAGCATAAGCCATAATTTTATACAAGCAATCACTCATAATTGCAACCAAGCATGATTTCCTATTTGAACATCTCATGTGAGTTCAAGCATCTCAAGCTTTACTCATAATTTTCACAAGTCACATATTTAAGAATAACCAACACTTTTCACAAGAAATATCATTTAGAGCATAACTTGCATTATAACTCATCTCATCCCAAGTTTCAAGTATTCCTAACTCTTTTACCGCATAAGCCATAAACATATAGCCACACATCTATAATCCATCTCATTATTTCATTTTTCTTACCCTTATGCTCACTCTTTTTACCATTAATTTCATTCATGGGCATTCTCATGACACCTACCATCATCAATTGCATTCAAGCATAATAAAACACAAGCTTATTCGGCTTTTAAGCAATTCCACATGAATAAGTTCACACAAAACAAGTCCACTACTACTCCTGTTTATCACCATTTCAACACAACAAGCATTAATCACATACAATAAATCATTTGGAGGCACAACCTCCCAAAGTAAGTGTCAAAAGTGCACTTACCTCGTAATCCGCATAATTGGTTCTCGGCTCAACTCTGCCTGGATCCCAAATTCCTAACTCCTACACAAATCAATCCATATTTGGCTTACTACATACATTTTTGAACTCAATTTCATATTCAAATTCCTATTTCCCAAAATTCCCTATTTACATAAACCCTAACATCCTCAATCTCTCACTACTTCCACATTATGAAGTTGAACACACATGCCATTACTAATAATAAATAAAACCCCACAAAACCCTCCATAAAACTCACCCTATTTCATATAAATTTTCTCAAAAATCGGAACTTACCTCACCGAAATCCGTCCAACAACCCTAGAGTTCGTTTAGGTTATGTTCCTTGGAGAGATTTACGAGTTTCTATGTGTGAAAATCAAGGTTTTTGAGGTTAGAAAGGGTTGGAAAGTGTTTTTAGGTTTTTAGACGAGAGAGGGTCGACTAGTTTTGAAGAATATTTTTTTCTCTCTCTCTTTACATCCAAAACGAGTTCATTTTAAAAGTCCCGTTGCTCGGAACGGCCAGTGGAACCGCCTATGGCCATTTGGGTGGTCGTTCCCCTGGTAAGTTTGCCTTTTGGTGGAGAACAGCCATGGGAACGGCATCCCAGGCTGTTCCTATGGCCGTTCCCAACCACAGGGTTGCCAAATTTCCTACTTTTCAACTTCCTTTGATTTCTCGGCATCTATATCCCTTATATACATCATGCCACAGTTCATTAAACATCATCCACATAAAATATACATGGTTTCAACATGAATTTAACATTTCCTTTTTATAAACATCATTCCAACTTAAGATGGACAAATTTTTGGGGCATTACAGGTTTCTCATAAAACAATCCATCTCAACACACATCCCTATTAACATCCATAATTCCACACTCATACGAAACAATCCATCATAACGCACATAGCAATTTACATCCAAACTTCCACATTGATACATGATTCATATTATTTGTATATTGATGTATAATGAATGTTAATGAATCACACGTCATCCAACCCATGCCCCGGGGACTCATCATTTCTCTTAGAGAGGTTTCTCTCTCACTTTTCTTTTTAGGCTATTCGTCTTTTTTGTCAATAAGCCAAGCTCTCGCTCGCTTTTCCTTGGGCCCAACCCAACATCGAGCTCTCGCTCAAAATTTCTTTTCATTAAGGTTATTTCCCCTTTTAACTCAACAATAAGAGGCAATGCTCTTTTGTTTACAATTGGGCTAATCCCTCACCTTTCTCGTGAACAGAGCTCTTGCTCGGTTCATTTCTTCTTATTGGGGTACTACCACTTTTTCATTACCACATCATGATCATGCAATCATGCTCATGCAATGCCACCAATGACATTCATAATCCATAGTATTTCTCACAATTCATTTCCAATACATAGCAATTTCTCACATTATCAATCATGCATCAACATATCATTTGATAACCATAATTATAATCACTCATGCATATGAATATCCGAACATAATTCGTTCCACACTTGCTTGTTAACACAGTTTCACACATTCACTCAATTTTAAACTTTCTCTTTATAAACCTTATACTAGAGCATAGCCACGTATTAGCGACAATCACTTTTAAACAGTTCAAACACTCAATATATTGCACTTTGAACCCATCTTATCTCAATTAATTCATCCTTTTAGCACAAATTAACATTCCACCATGTCAAACACAACTCGCACAAATTCAAGTAGAGTTCTCACTGCATTATGCAATTCCTAACCCATTTCATTAAGCACATCACAACATAACTCATAAACACATCACCATATATAGCATACTTAAACTTGCATCTTCTCATTATCACTTAGTTCACATAGTATGTCATTTAAGGTACATTACCCTTACCATTTAGCTTTCAACATATCCACATACAACTTGCACAAATTCCAAGTAAAGTCACACCAAGCCATCCAAGAAATAAGTCCTTTAATGACACATAATTGCCTACCATTTCAACAAATGAAACATTAATCAACATGGTTAACCATACAAAGGCAAGACCTATAATGTTAAGTTTGATTTCGATGCAAAACCTCAAACTCTGCAAAATTAGCTCGTTTCCCATCTCCGATTCGGGTTTCGAACGTCACCTCCTACACAAATTAAGCCACATTTCACATCATACACCAAACCTTTTACTTACTTCCTCATTTACTCTTCTAATTACTCAAAATCTCTGATTTTCCCTAAATACCTAAAATCTTCAATCTCTTCTAAATCCTGCGATTTTAGGTTTAATGTTTATACATTTAGCAACTACCATAAAAACCCATGAAAACCCTACCAATTTCATCTCTTTTTCTCACAGATTCCACCCTAGGTTTAAAGATTTTACCTTTCTTCCAACTTTGCCTCAATCCTTAGCTTGGAGAAAATCCAATGGAAGAGTTGATTTGTTGTTTTGCTGCAGAAATCCACGAGTTGGTAGGAAGATTTATTGTTTGGGGAGCCTTAGGAAGGTCTTTGGGGGTTGTGGGAAGTGTTTGGAGGGTTTGGATAGTTTGTGTCCCGTCCAAAGTTGTTTTATGCCTTTTAATGACGCGTTCAGACCCCGATAACATAGGTTTTGAGAAATTATGGTACGTTAATCAGCATACATTAATCTAGAAACCAAACATGAATAACATATGTTATTCACTCTGGTAACGTACAATATTCAACAGAGTGATAGAATAACATACATTATTCACCAAATAACGCATGTTATTTATGCACAGTGTGGTGCATTTTCCATTTTTGACTCTCCTTCAATACCCGGTATACAAATTCCTATATATATACTCCAAATTAAATTAGACATTTTTCAGGGTGTTACAACTCTGGTTTAGGTTGGAAGAACTACCAAAATTCCTCAAACTAGGGTTTTTGGTATGAGGTGGCTGATATGGTGGTTGCAATTTGGAAAGTTTGAAGGTCGTGTCGGACTGTGATAGGAAGTTGGTTATAGCTGATAAGGTGGCTGATGTGACGACTGATAAGTAGGTGGTGGTTGTGAGTGCAATTATAGTTGAGAACGAGAATATGATGGTTGAGTTGGATACGAGGGTTGGCTGAAATGAGGTGGCTAATAAGAATACTTAGGCGAATGAGATGGAAATGGAAGTCGCTGATATACAAACTCGACTTTCTCCATTGGTGTTTAAAGGGTAGTCGTAAGCACCTGGTTCATCGTAAGAATACAAAGCATAATGGTAGGTCTCTATCGGATGTTTCCCTTCACATGACATTAAACTGATTGTAGTGCTGGTCTACTACCAAGAGTCTTCTCCTTTAGTAATTTTTCCAACTCCTCAATCTACTTGCCTTAAACCGTCATTTGTGCCTCCAAAGAGGTGATGTGATCCACTTATAAGGTATTTGACAGCAGAAGCTGTATTGGTTTATCATTTCTATCACCCCTTGCATAACTGTTAAACATCATATCCTCAATCAAGGCTATGCACTCCTTCGGGCTCTTATACAGCCTGAATTCTCTAGATGTCGAATCTAGTCCTTGCTTCATTTTTAGAGTCAGTTTGTTATAAAATGTCTCAACCTGCAACCACGGCTCTAATCTGTGATGCGGGCATTTGTGAAGAAGCTTCTTAAATTTATCCCAATTTTTAGCAAGGCTCGCTTGTTCATATTGCATGAATTTTATGATTTCTACTCATAATCGAGCTTATCGAACTGGTAAGAAGTATTTTTCATAAATCGATGACAAAGCTGATCCCATGTCTCAATTGATCCTGATGGTAAACTTCGAAACTACGAGCAAGTGTCTTCCTTAAATGAAAAAGGATATAGAAGCAACCGTTTTGCATCCTCTGAAACACTATTTATCTTAAACATATCCAAGATCTCCAAGAAGCTTGCCATACAAGAATTCCATCCTCATACGGCTTTTCATCGAACTGTATCTGGCTCTAGACCATCTGGACGATCTACAGTTTGATTTTATAATTATTTGCAGCTTTTTAGGTATAGTAATTACCTGACCTATCACATAAATGGCAGTTTGGTGCAATCCATAATAGTACGAGGTTGAGGAACGTGTGCACCTGGAACTTCAAAATCTTCTGCTATCTTGACACCTTTTCCATTTTTGCGTGAATGCGCTCCTAAAGTTAAACTGTTGAAATAATCCAATGGAATATGCATTGATCTAATACTGGTTATTGTCTGCTGCGATTGCTTTGTCTTGCTCCTCGTATGAGTGTGCATACACTAAAATAAGAAACTAGATAAAAAATAGTCAGCAACTAACAATAATAATCAGAACTAAACATCAAGCAAAATAACAATCAAGATCAGCAAAGCAAATTAAAAAGAAACACACTAAAAGCAACAAGAATACAATATGAACATAAATAAAACAAGCACATAAACAAGCAATGCAAGAACCCTCTAACATCACAACTTTAACATAATGAAAAAGCTAAAAATTTGAGTTCCCCGACAACGGTGCAAAAAACTTGATGCGTACGAACTCTAAGTGACGTCAATATATGCACAAGTGCACGCAATGAAGTAATAAAGGGGAGTCATTATTATTCATTAAAAGTCCAATTAGATTAAAGGTTGATTTTTGAATTAACTAAATGAAATGCAAATAATTCTTAAATGCATGAATAGTAATTGCAACTAAATGAAACATCTGATTAAAAATAAACTTGCATAAAATTAAAGCAGCATAAATCAACAATATTCAAAGTAAATGTGCAAGCAATTGAATCAGAACACAAATGGCATTACCTCTAAATTGAAAACATCATCCAAACACGTAAAACTAAATGCAACAGAGAATGTAATTTCAAACTACACATATCCAAATGACAACTACAGTATAAAAACACAAGTAATATGCAACCAAACAGTAAATGAGCGAAAATCATAAGCAAAAGCATAATAATGTGAGCAGAAGCCCTCCTAAAGGATCCTGGACGGAAACCCGAAGTTGAAACTTGGAAGAAAAGTAAATGATCATAAAAAAATGGAAAGAAACTAAACTCAAATGCAGAAAATGTAAATAAAGCTTCATTGAAACATAAAACCAATGCGGAAATCTATATATTAATATAAAGTAGAATACACTGCAATTAATACATGCTGATGTGTAATTTTGTGAAATTTCTGAAATAAAAATTAAAAAGTAAATACATTTAAGGCATCAAATGTAGATTTATATTTATCGTACTAAATATTGCAATTAGCATTTGCACTTGATCTTTACGTAATTATTTTGTTTAATTTTATGTTATAACCTTATTTAGTAAGAATTTTGAATTCTTCTAAATTAAATATTTTTATTAAAAAATTTTTATTAAACTTTTTATAAATAAAAAATTATTAACAAATTATTTGAGGAATATCTTAATTGATAAAAATCGTTCATTTCTGTTATAAATTAATTTATTTAATTAAAATATTTGTATACTTTTATATTTTAAATATTTTTATTAAAATTATCTTTTTTTGCATAAAATAACTTGCAAAAGAATATTATAATTTAAATTAATAAAATTAATACAATTATAATATAAATAATCCTGCTGCATCATGCAGGCATTATGACTAGTTGAAATCTAAAGCTAAGAAAACATGGAAATTGTGATGAAAACATAAGATTAAACTAAATCCTGATGAAAACATAAGATTAAACTAATTCCTAAGGAATGCAGTTATTCTATTCTATTTTAATTCCTATTCTATTGTAGAATCCTTTCTTCTGCTTCTACCTTACTTTTACTGCTTTGAAAACTAAAAAATTCTTTTTTTATCGATTGTTTAAAAGCTCAGCACGGGCTTGTGGCCTTGGCATGAGCTATGTTTTGCGTTTTTAATCATATGGCACGTTGTTAACACGTGTAGCACATGTCTCATTCCTAAAAAAATTCAAGGTAATGTTGAATGGCACACTCGTGCTCATCCTGGACTCAGTGGCACGCCCCTCGTGCTCATACAATTGGGTCATGCTCATCCTGGAATCAACACGACCCATGTTGTATTAGCACGCATGGCGTTTTGACTCTTTTAAAGCTCATTTCTCTCCTAATCCAGGCAAACATGTCTGCAAATCTTTCTTAAATCATAATTAATATAGACTATTGCATCAAGAATCAAAATTGTGCAAAAACAGTCTATAGTTTATAAAGATATGAACTATCCTGTGCATAAAATCATAATTAAACTTAAAAGATATTTTCAATTAAAAACAGTTTTAAATGTAATATTTAGGGGAAAATAAGCAAAAATGTGCGCATAATACACAACTATGGTATAGAAAATATGCTTATATTACGCAAACATTAAGTGACCATAAAGAAGTGAAGAGTTGCCACTCTTAAAAGAGAGATGATATCATTGGCCACTTCATATGTAAACTGAGTATTGTTTGGCCAAACCCACATTTATTGATATTTTAATTCAATAATCTATTTATGTTAGTATCAAAAACAAGATAAAGAAAGTGATAATGAAGAATAAGGATGACTTAACCCATGCATTATATTTTCATTATATCAAAGTGCAAAGGATCATATAAGACTGCTCGGCAAAAATTTAACAAGTGTTGAGTTCCATTTACTTGGGTTATTATTTATCCTATTAAAGGTAAATAATATTTATTTAACATTATAAGTTAATACTAAGGACAAATGAGCCTATAGGATCGCACATAAGATTACTTAATCAAAAATTGTGCCATTTCTTAAAAGAAAAAGTTTCCATATATTTCATAATAAGTGCCAATATACTTTATTGAGTTTAGAATGTAAAATATATGGTAAAAATTATACACGATATTTTTTTATAATTTAATTTGAAATTAAATGAACAAAAAAATAATTTTGAAAACTTTAAGACAAAGAATTATCCATTAATTAATTAATGAGTAATGTCTTGACTTAAACTAAGGCATAAGGAGTAGATTAAGGAAAGATGTCTTAATAAAAAAAGCAAGATAAGCACGTCTTAAAATTAATTATTTATATCATATTTATCTCTCCTAATTAACATGTGGACCTTCCTTAATTGGAGGTATTTCATTTTTTATGGGAATTTAAGTTGGAATTAAATTCATATTCTTAGTACTAAAATACTAGTATTTGAGTTCTATTCAACTTATGAACCCTAATACTTGATGATCAAATAAAGAAGTCTCTAAATAGACTTCATGGGATAAAAAAAGGCACACTTACATATTTTTCATCCTTTGTTTGTCAATTTTCTTAGTCATTAGACACTTAGAGAATTTTTAATTCATGGTTATGTGAATCAAAGACCAAAAAAGAAAACTAACCTTTGCTTTTTTAGGTGTCTGTGTGTGAAAGTAGAGGCCAGTCATTCAAGAGCAGTCCCTCATAGTGTCATTGTCACAAAGATCCACTTTTTACAACAACCTTATAGTGAAGATTTGCTTTTACATCTAAAAGGTTAAGTTACTTAGGTATGAACTTTCTTTCAATCCAATCATGTTCCCAACATGTAGTTTTGATAGTAGGGGTGTAACGTCTCGAAATTTCGATATAATTTAAAATTTTAAATAAATATATGGAAAATGGGAATAAATTTTTCGCGAAATGTTCTGATTATTAGGTCGGCAGAAAGAGTTGAGAGCTAAGGTAAATAATTATAAATTTAGAGGAAATAGAATCAAAATTAGTTTAATCGAGCAGAAAAGAGGTTACGAAATAAATATTGAACGAAGAACCCAAAGAGGGCAAAATCGTCCAAATCAATTAACATAAGTAACCTTAAAACCTTATTTATGTCCTTTCCTTCATCACACATATACACACGTTTTTCCTCTCCATATTCTCTCTCCAGGCTAAAAACTCTAATCATTATCTTTCTTTGTGAAACCCTAGTGTTCGGGAGTTCCAAAATCAGTCTGTGATCAAGTTTCGGTAAGCTTTTCTTATGTGTTTTTGACAAATCCCGTTTTTGTTCACTAACCCTAGTTTTCGACCATAAATCTCTTTCGTTTGAGCTCCGATTTGAGAAAATAATAGCTCGTTGGAAAGCTTAACATGTATACTATCTAGTAATAACCATTTTTGGTGTTAAATTGTGCATTAGGTGCCCCAAATCGATGTTAGAAAGCAACCCTTATAAAGTGACGAGGTTGGATTTCCTAGACCGGAGCTTTTTCGTGTTTCGTTGCTTAGGTAAGTTTCTTTGGGGTCTACTGATAGTGTTTTAAGTATCAATTTATTTGGGTGTTGGATTATGAGAGAAATTGGAATAAAGGTAGAAGGATGTTTAGGGTTTTGAAAGGAAAGTCCTAAGAATTAGGATACTAGCATGTGTTGGATGGTAAAAATCATAAAACTATACCAAAAGGAAATTGTGAGAAGTATTAATGGTGGTTGGTGAAAAAGGGAGGAATAAGTTATACTAAGGGTAGGTAATAGAACATTAATGGGAGAGAGGAGAAAGAGAAATTGAGCTACCTAAGCACATATGCATAAGAACATCGTTAATGTTTCGTCTTTGCATAGTTTCATGCACATGAGGTTAATATGAATTCATAATTTGTTTAATAGGAGGTCCAAATCACGGTGAGGGAGGTTCCCAACTGAGCCGTTAGGCGTTTCTTGCAAGGTAAGCAACACGAATGCAACATTCCTTGTTCTATATGCTCTTTTTTTGTGAAATGTTTAGATTGATTGGTATATAATGTGATGATTACGTTTGTTGCTTGTATGGTTGATTAGGATATACATAATGTGATGATTATTTATATTGTTTGTATGGTTGGTTATGATATACCTAATGAGATGATTAGGCATGTGGTTTATATGGTTGTTGATATGGTGGATTATGTATAGTGCTTGTGGAAAAGGAAATGGCTGAGTTGATTACTTGTGTGCATAAGTTCATTGGCTATGTTTAATGAATTGGTGAGATTATGTTGAGAATTCTTGTGGTTGAATCCATCATTGGATGTATAACGTGGCATGAACTTATGTTGATGCATGATTTGGTTATGTAGATGTTTCATATGACATTCATGCATATTGGGCTTTTAGGAAGCAAAAATGAAAGTAAAAGGATAGCTCTTAGTGAGCATTGAAATGAGGGAGTGGTTATGGCTCTTGGGAGCGTAATTGCGGTTAGTATATATCACACACTATACCATGGCACAGTGGAAAGACTTGGTACACTTAAAAGTGTTCAGTCATACCAGGCCAAGTAAGGGTGATATTCAGGCCAAGTAAGGGCATAAAATCTATGGTCAATAGTACTTTATAACCAATACTCCTGGCAGACGAGGCCCATTTGCAAACGTCAATAATAATGGCCAAGAAAGGGTGTAAATTGAAATTAAAGTTTTGGATCATGAGTAATCACAATAAAAGATGCATTAAGGGTCACGCATTCACATTCATTATTTTGCATCTAATGTGATTACATGAGTATGTGCTTGAACGTTTAGATTGGTTGCTTGAATGAGGGAATCGATGTCATGTGTGGTAGATTATGAGGATGATGAGTATGTTATACTTTGAATGCATTGGAAACAATGCT